>JBAJNP010001087.1:0-69571 GCA_036877545.1 Yasuhikotakia modesta | reverse complement strand
TCTCTAAATGTAATTAATTCTCTTAATGTAAAACATTAAATCAATATCTGTGGATGAACATATTCTTAGTGGTGTGATCTAGGGCTTTACTGTCTCAAACAGGGAATGATTTAGGGGCTAAATCGGGGGGGATTTATATTATGAAGATGAGAATGTTGCGGCTCTTTAACATGTCTCCCCATGTGGGGTTATTTGTCCTTGGGTTAAAGGGTTGAAAATCGTGCCAAATGGGATAACATTGCCGATGGACTACCAGGGGAGGAGCACAGGGGAAGCCTTCGTGCAGTTTGCCTCAAAGGAGATAGCAGAAAAGGCTCTGGGGAAACACAAGGAAAGAATAGGGCACAGGTGGGGCCGGCAAGACTGGGCTGGGTTATAATGCTATCTCTAATGTGGGGTGGGGGGTCATGCATCTTTCTGCTCTGGAAAAAGATGGTATGATCATATTGTTAAGACTGACATGTATAATTGCACATTGTGTCATGGGGGACAATAGGAATGGTGGTAATTTCAGCAGAAATATGATGTCATAATGTCGCTGGGCAACACGTACTACAGGAGCAAAGGAGCCTTTATATAACTGGCACTGTAAGATACTGTAAAAAATGGCTGTTAGAACGTTAATTGTCAGCACTTCTGGGAAAAATTCTAGGTTTTAACTTATAGGTTTGTCAACAATTGAGCATACATTGAGCATACAACTGTCAGTTAGCGATGTCATAATGAAATTAGTCAGTGGGTCCTAGATACTGTCTTCCCTAGTCTTCCTCATGCTGTTACACACATTCAGCAGCTTGTATCTGTGAAATACATTAACACTGTATTTCAAACAAACTCAGGTACATAGAGATATTCAAAAGCAGCCGGAACGAGATGCGCGCATACTACGACGTGCCCAGGAGGGTGATGGGACAGAGGCCTAGCCCATATGACAGACCCGTGATGGGACGAGGGGGTTTCTTTGGGCCCGGGTCTGGCAGAGGAGGTGCTGTCCTCGACCAGATGCGGAGTGGAGGCGGTTACAGCGGTGGTATGGCGTTTTATTTTTATTGGCATGTTGTGACAATGCTGTGGATGTACTGTAAATGATTGGCTGTATATTTGCTGACGTGGTGTGCGTATGATTGTTATAAGCTGTGATTAGCCTAGATTGTGTGCTGAAGTGTATTAATTTGTAGTGTATTAATCTGTTTTAAAAGGTTATGGCGGATTTGACAACTACAATGGCTTTAATAACTACTTTGGTAATGGAATGTTTGAAGAGCGCGTCCGTGGTGACAGGGGAAGAGGAGGTATGGGGGGCCAAGGATACAGCAGCGAGTCAAATTCAGGCTTTCACAGTGGCCATTTTGTGCACATGAGAGGCCTTCCATTCCGCGCTACAGAGGCAGACATCGCAAATGTAAGACAGATGACGTCATTTCCTGTGAATTGACTCTAGGAATGTTTCATTCAAAATAAATGCATTGTTACTGTCATCTTTTTCAGTTCTTTTCCCCTTTGAACCCTGTGAGGGTCCACGTTGACGTAGGGCCCAATGGGAAATCTACAGGAGAGGCAGACGTTGAGTTTCGATCTCACGAAGATGCTGTGTCTGCCATGTCAAAAGATAAGAACCATATGCGTAAGTTGTAAACAGTAACCTGTGTTTCAATTGCCCTGCTGTCCTTGAGTTTTTTTGTGACATTTTCCTTTGCATTGTAACCTTTAGAGCATCGTTACATTGAGCTTTTCCTGAATTCCACGTCAAGCGGACCATCTGAAATAGGTTAGTATCACAGAATGCACATTTTATTACGTTTAATAACTATTTGAATAGCAGAGAGATGAAATGTGAAGCCAACATTTAAATGCAATTGTCTTGTTTTGGGGGGGTACACATGCTACAGGTCGTGGAGGAAGTTTCTATGGCAACTCTCGAGGAAGTGGACTAAGAGGCATGTTCTGAGGAAGCTTGCAACAGATGCATAAACTTTTTACCCCAAAGTTGGAGCTTCCAGCTTGGAAAGTTTTTGTACGAATATGTTCATATAAAACATGCTCTAAATATTTTCCAGGCCTATAGACAAATCTATATCTACCATATATTTGAGCTGCATAGTTTGACCGGCTACTGTACATTTTGCTTATTAAATTTTATATATTTCTGTGTTAAAGTCTAACTAAAGATATGCGCTTTGTATGTTTTGACCTCACTATTGAGTATGATTAGCTTGATGTCGGAGTTGTGTGTGGAATTGCACTTGAAGTCGTTTCTTTCCCAAAGCAATAACATCATTTTGGATGTTCACCTGTTTTCTGCTGCTTAGTAACGTTTGTAAATTGAAACGTGAAATTTACAACATCTATGAAATAAACCCTTTTATTGATATTTACTTTTGGCCAAAGAATGTTTTTGGGCAAATCGAAGGCAACTGTAATGCTAATTAAAATAAAGAGTGATTTCCTGCTTGTGGTGAAAGCTAGATTGAAAAGATGGTATTTATCCAGTCCTTATTTTACATTACATACATAAAGATGATACTAAAAGCAGAAACCTTGCTGTATATATACAGAACTATGTTTATTTCTGTGTGTGTACTGCAAAACCTTCTCAAACAACCATTAAAGAACAAGTACTAACAAATTAAATTTAATGTTAAAGGCATATGTAGTTTCATACATGAACCTCGCATTCATTAAAGATGCTTTAAGTTAGTTAAATTAAAATAAAGTTCAACACACATTCCAGTTCTGTAGCAACGCAGATCTGCTAGTGTGACATAATACCTTAGTGCAGATTGAAAATACCTTGCAGACCATTTC
Source organism: Yasuhikotakia modesta (assembly GCA_036877545.1). Classification (NCBI taxonomy): domain Eukaryota; kingdom Metazoa; phylum Chordata; class Actinopteri; order Cypriniformes; family Botiidae; genus Yasuhikotakia; species Yasuhikotakia modesta. Next base: position 66,766 of record JBAJNP010001087.1, on the reverse strand, counting down.
TTCTGTGCTATCTGACAGGAATTCACATAAGCGGCACTCAAAGCGCATTCACTTTTTACATGTACACATGTAGACTTCTCTACTTGTAGGCTGTAGACCAGCAAAGAATAATATAATGTCCCTGCGTGTCAGTTTGGCTTTTTATACAGGCACATGATTGTAACAAAATTTCTTAGGAATAATATAGTAATTTGTAAATTGACACATGGTTCTAGGTATGAATCCTGTTCACCCTTATCAAAAGTATACAGAAAACACGTATGAGATTGTTGTGCTAAAGTAAAAATCCAATCTGAAATTCCATTTCCAGCCCACAGGAAAACATTCAAGAGTCATTATTTACAACCCCTTTGTAAACTACAACTCATGTATCTGAGCACTCGGTGACTAATGCTACGTTGGCCCACCGCACAAACAAACTGCACAAACCTAAAGCTGCCTTCAAACCAGCTCTAAACGCAACGGGCTTATTCCTGTGTGAAATGTAAACTTCAAACCATTTTGGTCACTTTGTTATAGCTTGACACAATGCAGACCAGCGCAGTGTTCAAGTTAAAGCTGATATAGGTCTGTGTGAGGCCGTTTCATGTGGCGTTGGAGGAGCAGCGCTGGAGCAGCAGAGCGTGGCAGGTGTCGCACACGCGCACAGGTTTGGGTGAAGCGGGAAGTGGCAGCTCATTATCTGAGCAAGCGTTGCAGAAGATCTCTCCACAGTTCCTGCAGTGGTGCTGTTCAAACAAAGACAAGCTAGAGATTGAGATAATTCTGTTTTTTTGGCTTGGTATTTGCTCAAAGTGAGTCAGCAGAATCTGTTACTTAGCGTTTTATCCAAAAAAATAGCTTTGGGGAATTACTAATTTAATTATTTCTTAGAAGATGAGTAAATAATTCAGTTTTTGTGAGTAAAGTCCTTGTAAGACGATTTGGCAAATAAGTCTTTAATTCCAAGTGTCATTTAATTCATGTTTGGAAATGTTTTTCTGTGCAGAAACATCTGTGCTGCTCTAATGATCTATTCAGAGCTGTTGTGTTAGTGTGGATGGATGGCAAGCTGTCACACAGATAACACTGTGTGCGACTGCTTTCTGTTCTCACCTTTCTTCTGGAAATGGAAAATTCCTTCTCGCATAGCTTGCAATATGTAGCATCTTTGTCCTTTAGCCAAACTTGGCCACCCTAAAACAAACATGTTTATTAATATTTAAGCTAAAATAAGCATGGTAAAAACAACATGTATTGACTGAATAAACCTTAATAATATACTTTGCTTACAAAAAAGTATTGTGCTGGTATAATAATAGCATGAATTCATGACACCACAGTTAACATCCAAACTACAAACCTGAAGTGCCTTATTTGATTCTTTAATGTCTTCAATTTTTAACTTTGACCTGAAAAGACAAATGCTTGTGTCAGTAACAGAATGACTGATATGAAAGCTCTGTGTAATTCAGGTTTGAGTCACACATACTCGCTGAGTTTGCAGCCCAGCTCCTCCAGTGCTTTTTCCTGCTCCTCACAGATTCCCTTCAGCTGCAAGTTCTCGTCCTGCAACCTGTGGAACACCTGAAGAGACATGAAGAAACATCACAACTACCCACACCAATAACATTAACAGTAAAAGTAATTATAACCATATCGCACTGGCATCCACACAAGAAGCAATAAATGCGTGAGGCCTTTAAATTCAAATAGTTTTTGAACGGCTGTCAATGTTTCATCATAGGAAAAAAGCTCTGAAAACGAGCTCAACAATAGCCTTGCTATCTTTACCTGTAATTATAAAGAACATGTTACGGTTTAAAGTGAACAGGCCTTAAAACAGGAAGTAGAAAATACTTTCAATGAAAAACAATATTAAATGAGTGCCGTGGCCTACATACAGAGTTTGTGTTGTGTGTTTTTATGTTCCTGCATATTTTTCACTTACTGACAATGAGAGGCGAATTCTACGTACTTTTTTTAGTCCATTGATTTGCTGAGCCTCAGCAGTAAGCTGAGCGATAGTCTCTTGTTCTCTCTCCAATTCACTCTGTAAGGTCTTCTGCCATTCCCTCTCGATTTTCAAATCTATTTCCAGCTGAATCCTAAAATAATAATTTTCCAGTCAAAATACATGAGATTCAAACCAAAGTCTCAAGACAAGTCAAATAATTGAGCACAGGTTGAAAATTAGGCTCTGGTTTCAGACTAGGCAGCAAAAATGACGATCACGTACATCTGCTTCTCTCTCTGGACTATCTGCTTTTGGAGACCGTCCGATTTGTTTGTGAAGTCCTGCTTGAATTTACGCACTCCATCTTCAGCACTGGCCTGTTCCCTTTCCGTGTCCTGCAATCTGGTGTAATTCAAACCAACTGGGTAAAACTACGGTTTTGAATGTGATGGAAAGGGCAGGAATGTATTGGAAAATATGGGATACAAAATAAAGAGATGACCATAACTAAACAGGCACAATAAAGCGGGAACAAATACAGAGCCAGATGACAGGAAACAGCTGCTGTGGGGAAAGTCCAAAATTCCTTGCTTGTAATTTTTCAGGATTTTTACCAAATGTAAAAATGACACGTTTCTAAGAAGTAAATAAGTAAACATTTAGGAGTAGTCCAAAACATCAAATTTATTGAAGATAAAAGACACATATTTGTGTTTTTCTTTCATTTTTAAATGTTACAGGTAAATATTTAGGCTGCAGTACCACAAGAAAGAGGTTTGTTCACTAAATAGTTTGTGGAAAACCAGTAACCACCAAATAAAATCTGAAATAGGGCTAGTAAAAAACAATTAACTCTCATGTTTTAGGACACTGCCATACACGCCTAGTGTTATACAACAAAAGGCAAATGTATTTCAATATCAGAAAGAAATATCTTTAACAAGTTTGTACTGGTGCTCAGTATCTGTGCTGGCACATTTTACAAATGACATAGCAAGTGTTCTGGTCTGGCTGAGAAGATCTTGGTCGCTGTTTGTTGGTTGACCAAAAAAAAAAAAAAAAAAAAGAATTTAGGAGGAAGATGGAAAAAGAAATGAAAGAGGGAAACAAAAAGGGAAAGAGGATGTAAATATCAGTGCATTTCAACTTCAAAGTTTCAAAAACTTGTTAAGCAGAGCATCATAAAACATCAGATATACAATGACAGTAGAATCAATGGAGATAAGAAGAAAGGATGATTCATGGAGAGAGAGAGGCGGACATGACAGCTCTGACAGCACCAGATCACAACAAGAAATGAACACGAATGCATGAGTGGTTAGATGACAGAAAGCCATTTGGCGCATCCTCAGAAATATACGCATGCAGAATTCTTGCGTGCTAGTGACTAGAACCTCAGAAAACCACTTCTAAACAAACATCATTTATATCGGAGCATCAGCCTTCTTCCAAATTTGGCAATTTTCCTTTGCATAGTATTTGGCAAACATGTATTTAAAGATCAGGCTAAACTAGTGTTACAGGCTAATGGTGTTTAAACAGGCTAATCTGTGCTTAACCAGTGCTCTCTCTGCTGCCGGAAATACTCTGAATGCACATCAGGAATATAAATGATATAATTTCAAATAAATATTACAGTAATTGCTTCTCACCTCTGCTCCAGCTGTTTCATCGTGGCCGTGATCTGATTCGTCTTCTCCTCCAAACGTGAAATCATGTCGTTTTTTTGCCTTAAGCTGTCATCTGAGGACTGTTGACATCATAAACTACTTAATTAAAACCACAAATAGAGAAGAAGATTTTGTGCAGAAGATCACGATGTTCTACCTGCATTTTCTGGTACATCTCCACATTGATGGCTTTAACGTCATCCAGCTGGTGCCGAAGTCCAATCAAAGTGTCCTGCTTTTCATGGATGTCCTTTTCCAAGAGCTTCATGGCCATCTCCATCTCCTGCTTCATGCTCACCTGCACAACCAGCTCATTCTCCACATCCTGAAGAACGTGCAAAACAACTGTCATCATCTTATGATGGTTCCAAGCACCGTTGTGCAGGTTCTGAAAAGCGGGTACTTTCCTATGGGTGGGTACCGACCTGCCTGAGTTGACATTCCTCTTTAAGTTGTCGTCTTGCTTCATTGTACATTTCATCCAGGCCCTGCCTTGACTGCTTGTACGTGTCCAGTTCACAGTTTAAATCTCCTTCTGTGACCTACAAGTGATGAGCAGAGAGGTAATAAGGATTTGATATTTGACATCTGTTAGTCATAGCTGAGGATAAACAGTTATTTATCAAATGCATTAAATTTCTGCATAAGAGAATAATTAACGGTTTTAATTATTATGGTTTCATTTTAGCTACAGTGTGCTCCATTGTTTTAATTGTAACTACAGGGTGCCACATTGTTTAAAAGCACCACAGCATGGGCTTGCAAAATATTTATTAACTGCTACAATCATTCATGCATGTCAAATCAATAACAAGAACACATGCTGTATTGTAATTCTGACTGATTGTAAGTACATTATTTGCTTATATACGAATATTTATTTATATACAAACAATATCTGTAAAACCAAAAACTTAGTAATACCTCATGACGCTGTTGTGCTTTCATCAGAATCACTGAATTTTCAGTTCTGAGTTGGTGGTTCTCTTCTTGTAGTTTAATGATGTTGTTTTTTGCTATAGCTAACTATGACACAAGACAACAATAAAGTTAGTATTACATAACAATTATTACCAAGAGATGCTTTAATCTTTTGAGTGCTGGAAAACTACCTCTTCAATTAGTTTGGAGTTGGATTTTTCTAATGACTCCACACGTCCATGTAAGCCTTGAACTGTAGAACTTTGTTGCAGACGAAAGCAAAACAAAAGTTGCAGAGAGAATATATCAAAACCACTATATAACAAGTTTTAAAGTAGATTCATCCATATTTTAGAAAATATGATGCAATGGTTTTGCAAATTAAAATTCTACATATAATCAATATAATCAAATGTTTAAGGAACAAAACAAACTTACTTCAGCTGCCTATTTAATTCTTCAACATAGTTCTTCTGATCCAAAATCGCTGCAATTTGTCCATTTCTATTCAAGACATTTATGATGCATGTTATACATACATGTCGACTATAACATTTAAATAACCTTTTTGCTCCAGAACATGATTTTTAATCACCTTTCTTCACTTCTGTAGTCATCCATGTCGTTCTTCAAGTACATGGAGAAATCTATTACACCAACCTGTGGATGGCAATACAAGTAATTCATATTTCTCAAACAGAAGCTTTGAGCAGTTATTAAACTGGCAAACAAACACTTCATACTTGTGTATCGAGGTCCTCGCCCTTCACACACAAGTTGGCATCTATGACGTTCAGTCCCACCAGGAGACCAACGATAACAGCTCCCTCCTCCTCCAGCATCACTGCTGAGTTCTCATAGAACTCACTGAACACGCAAAAGTCTGTCATTTAGTGCCAACACTGTTTACACTCCATTTACATTCATTTGTATAGTCACATTTTGTTTCAAAGCTGCTTTACAGAAAACAAAGGTTGTTCATTTCAGATATGGATTACTAAAATGTTTCTACACATTAATATTATAATATTTTACTGAGTACAGTAAATTTTGTTACTTCTTACAGTATGTGCAACGTCAATAACTTTAAATTCTAATTAAATGTATTTACTATTTTATCATTATAACTTATACATTCAGTTTTGCTGCAATTCAGATTTGGTTCAATTCTAGGCAGCAACAAACTGATCACTTATTAGAAAGCTACTTGCATTTCATGTACACTGTCTAGCAAGCACAGGTTCCTGATTTCCTGAGCAGGAAACAACACACTATTTCAACAGAACGTATCACTTCTCTAACCACTTATTCTCCAATCCAGCACAACTGCTGTGACAAAGAAAGAATGAATTAATTATAGATGTTAGATAGACAACAACTAACCTAAGTATGTCTTTCCTGGTAATAAGAAGACGAAGATAATCTGCCAGTTTCTTCTGCATCAGTGCCAGTCTCAGCCATGCTCTGGCTCGGCCCAGAGGTGTCCTAACAAACACACACATCTATTGCTAAACAGCTTATCGCTAAGGCTAACAAAATCACACATACAGTACAAAAGCTAAATGCAGTCTATTGAAAATACATGCACAAATCTTTTAAATGTAATGCTATGTAAATGTGCAGATAGGTTAAACTTACAGTTACAAGTTTCAGTTTGGTCACGGAACAAAACTGAAATTTGCACTTCCCTTTTTTGAATGACAGATCTTATGCATGTGTATATTTATATAACAGTGAACCAGACAGCTTTTAAACTGCATTCACAGACTACAGAGCAAAGATTTGGACAAAATGAAAACAGTGTATTCTAAGATAAGTTGTATTTGTCAGCAAGGCCTTAATACGGTCTTTGTACATACTTAAGACCAGGAAGGTCTCGAACGCTGGCTGCGATTTCACTAGCTTCTGGGCACAGCTTCTCAACTATCTCCAGAGGTCCCCATAAGGACTTGTTGTATCCAAGAAACGATTTCTTCACTGGGAGGTAGAGAGAAACGTGTTTGTTAAGCAACTCATAGACACACAGAACACACACAAGCTTTAATGATACCAAGCACCCATTATAGCATTTCAATTCTGTGTCAGCACTTGCTTAACAGACAAGAGCTTCAGATGATGTGACATTTGAAAATGAGTCAAACAGAAAAATAAAATCATTTCCACATTAGTTTCCTATTATAGGGTCAGTGTGATCTGTCCAAGGAAACATATAGGTGATACCAGGAAATTATTTAACCAACAACTAATAGCAATCAAGCATATGAAAATATGTGAGTGGCTCTGTTTAGTGACGCCCAGCGGTACCTTTAAGGCCATGTTTAAGGCAGTGTTCCATGACAACAAAGAACTGTTGCAGAGGTGGATAATCCGAATCCAGGGTTCGTCCAAAACTGAGCGCCGATTCAATTAGACCTTTGATGCTAAGCTTAGCCATGTTCAGTAAGTTTGCTCGTTCCATCGCCATGGGATCTCTGAAAGCTAGAAGACACACAAATATACAGTATTTAAAACTTTAAAAAGACTACATCCAAAGCCTCCTTTAAGATTCATACAGTTTTAAAAACAAAAAGACCAAACTAAATTGAACAAGTGTGTATAAGTCAACACAAAACTACACACTCCTGACTGCGCTTCAGCCTCTGGTTGTGTTGTCAGGGCCGACACGTGACCACACTGCATGGCTGGGTTAGTTAAACACAAGGTAAATTTTAACAAAGCCCACAGCACTTTAACTGTTTTGACCGTCATTCATTACAACATCATGAGTTACAACAGAGGTGATACACTTCATTGTTTTGAGATTCAAACACAAATGCTGTACGGATGAGTTGTAGACCTATGAGTTGACTTATCAGGGACACATTGGACTCTACAATTCAATAATTCATATGCAAACACAATCAGACAGGTTCTCTGAAACTGTGGTAGTTATTATTCCCATTATCACTCGTTTTATTCTGGGTGAATGTCATTCTGTCACACTTTAGGAGTAAATAACGTCAAGTCTGCACGTTTTAATAACCAGCAACATTATGCTATAGGAGGAGAATATACACCACGTGTCATAATGACAACCCAGGCGGTACTGGTTTGACTGACAGGCCTCTCATCGGGGAAAAACTGCTATTTCTCATAGCAACAGTATGAATATTTCAATAACGTGCTTTGTGGTGTCCAGTCACCTGCTGTGATCGTAAAGGTCATGACGATGAATACAGTAACAACACGGCATTTAATGACATCATGCACGTGACATCATACGTTTAAACTAATGGTAGCGAAAGTAGTCATAGGGTTTATAAATCGCATTGTTAGTCGAAACCTACCCTTGGCACCCCATTCCTCGGCAAAAGGCGACGTTTTAGCCTCTGTCACTTTGGGCAGGACGTGAATGCCGCCCGAAAAGGTTTCTGACGCTTTTCTGGCTAAGGCGAATATGGGCGCCTGCCATCTCCCGTCTCCAGACCTCACGGCAGAGCTGCTGGCTTTCTCAGCCGCCGACCTGTCCTCCTGCAACCGGAGAACCCCGAACACTTGCGCTCTGTCCTTGTTGCCCTCCGCTTCTGCCAACGCAAGGTCCTGTTCTGCAGGTGTCGCCATCGTGGAGCGAATTTCATACAGGTTAGGATAACGCTTTACCCAACAACCACGGCGGCGATGTGTTGAACGGCATTGGAGGAAAATTGGCTGGTCGATTCAAGCGCTTGATGTGTCGTCGACGCCCCAGAGGCGATCTGCGTTTTCCATACATACGAGCATCCGGTACCGGGAGAACGTGAAACTAGATGATAGATTTGTTTACACCCGAGCGCGATCCGTCTGCAGGGAAGGGGTGGTGTCATAACGTTGAAAGACGTGATTTAGTGAAGGAGTACGGATATACTACCCTCTGCTGGATCACGAAGTATTTCATTTTAGAAAAGTGCAATAGCCACTGCTTAAAACAATCTGAACAGATGGCACACATTTGAAGGTAGATCTTTAGAGACCGTATCTTTAAAACTGATAAATGATGCCCCTCACGAGTCCTTCTCAGCTGACTGTAAATCACATCACATAAATCACTGCAGAACAGCGGACCTCAAAGTCTCAAGTTGACAACCTCTGTTTTGAAACATACAAAGTCACTTGTGAAGTCTTACCTTGACTGTAGGCCAAACGCTCTATGCTTTCGCTATGGGAGATGCCCCACCTGTGAAGACTCGGAGGTGAATACATGACTGCAGCTCCTCACAACCCCTTCTGGGGTTTAAAATGAACCTTTTCGTTTCCCTGAGAGATCTTTCTGCCAGAATCTACTGAACACACAGAAAATATACTTTAGGTTAATTACATGGTTGACGTTATAGCATCAGCTACATAGCAATAAAGCTATTGTAATAACTGAATAGCCTATATATTTATACAGAAATGCTTATTAAACAAATAAAAATGTTTATTTATGCTGTTTGAATCGTGTTCCTGTAGCTCAACTAGCAGAGCATTGTGTTAGCAGCAGAGAGGTTGTGGGTTCAATCCCAGGGAATACAAGCACCGATTAAAAAAAATACCTTGAATTCACTGCAAGTCGCTTTAGATAAAAGTGTCTGCCAAAAGAATAAAATGTAAATTGTCTTTATTGATATAAACATGATGTTATATAAGCTTACATAGGCTTTATGGTTGCTGACCTACATCCAGCTCTTAGTTTGACAAACTCAGCTGCATGTTTCTGCTGTTTTTGTGCTGATCTGCTCTAAGGGTCTGGCAGTCATATGACTCAGATCATATGAGACAAGTCTGTTAGACAATCCCTCACATAGAAGACATATTCACACTATAAACAGAAAAACACCATAAGATTTAATTGAATGAACTATGCAGGACAGATTTATAGCAAATCACAACAGCCATGAATTTAAAGAGTTCATGCCTTGTCATGTTGATAAGTGATGCACTCAGTGGTGCTGGGCAGAATAGTACACACTTACCCCTGTGAAGGCTACACCCAGTGCTGGCGTTGTTCTGGTACTGTTGGGCCGGGAGAGCTGACCAATGCTGATTAGATGGAGAACCATTTGCTGCATTAAGAGCCAGTGGGAAGGAGACGTCTCTTGTTGGAACAGCACAGTGCATTGGGTGCGGGTAGCGGCGGCTGTCAAACAAAGTGGACGGGGCATATGAGCAGACCAGCCAACCAATAAACGTCGAGCTGCAGGCGACTCAGGAAGTGGAATTATGAATGATACTGCATACTACAGGATATGAATTTCCAGGCAAATGAGTGATCTTAGTACATGAACATTTATATGACATTTTATACAGTGTTATCTGCATTATTTTACAGTATATTATAATAGCAGCTGTATGCTGTTTTGTCTGAAGTCCATTTAACAAAATATTTACTTTACACAGAACAATAACAAATAAAATTAGTCCATTTAGCTTATATAAGATGAAACTGCAATGTGGAGAAATTCTCAGGTTGGTCTATGAACAAGCGATCTGATGTTTAACCACTAAACCATTTATGCCAACTTATTTGCATTTTATCTTATTTTGTGAACAAAAGTGGTGATCTGTAATGATCATTTTGCTTTTCTTTTTCGGACTGTTTATCTGTAACCAGAAGATGGCAGTGTTGACTAACAATACATATAAACATTGTCGTACGAGTTTTCATTTGTATCTTTCATTTCCGATCTTGCGTTAATAGTTTTAATAGTAACAGTTTTGAAGTTTTCAGGATTTAGTTTTTCTAGAGCGTTTATTCATTAGCAGACGTTTTATCCTGAGGAAAACAATGAAGCGATAAATCAAAGGGAGGCAATAACATCTGCTATACAGAGTTACAACATGATTTACTGCACAGCACAGGCCCATACATTTAAAGTGATGTACATTTTAAGTGGAATAGCATTTTTTACAAAGCATATTGTCACCCAGCGACTAAAGCAAAAAGTGAATTTGAGAGCAACCAAGCTCAGCTTCTTAAGAATTTCAATGAATGTTCATATATAATCCAAAAATATTGGTCAAATGTAATCTTTTTACGTAATGTCTTATAAATAGTAATCTATTGATGACAATCACAATTATTTGGTAGGTTAGCAAGTACAGCAAGTGCTGCACTTTAAATTCTAAGAACATGATAGACTTTGGGTTTTGTGAAGTTCTTTAGATGGATTTAGCTATTGATGCCTTTTATAGAAACAAACAAAGCACTTAACTATACCTCCACCATAAACAAAGGCATGTACTGTGAATAATTGCTGGCCCTTATATAATTGCTCTTGGTGGTGCTGTTTTTTGCACATCACTTTGGATAAAAGCCTTTGTTACAGGATAAAATGTAAATATTAAAGGTAAATATTCAGCTAAAGAGCTTAAACACAAACACTTAGATTAAACAGAGACATATCTGTTTGACAGATAAAACCAAAGGAAAGACACAATTCCTGGACATTTACTTTACTGTAAAATAAACAGAGACTACTAACTACTATATAATTGTACACTAATGGTAATAAATACAATGCAATAATTCTAATAGTAATAATTATAATGTAGTGTCATGCACATTATACTGTAAAATGTATAGCTTATATTTACTGTAAGTTGCTTAAAGCGTCTGCCAAATGCATAATTGTTGTTGTTGCAGGCTGGTTTGTGGTTTAAATATGAAATCTTTCATATGATTGTTTGAAACCCTGTGCAAACTGAATTTGAGTAAAATATCCTTAAACTGGTGTGTCGAAATCACCTTAATGAAACAAATGAAAGTACGTTGTTTAAACTTACAGAGATTTTAATCTGAATCAAACATTGCTATTCATTCTAGACACAACTCCTACTTTTACATATTTTTTTCATTAATTGTATCACCAAGAAACAGCCAATATCTGTAAACAACATTGGAAGAATGAACAATGATATATTTAAATTCTTCATTGCTTCATGAACAACAGTTTGTATACTGGTAAGGTCAGATCTTCTCTGTTTATGGGCAGTTTTAGCAATAAAGTGCCTCACATTTACATGTAATTACACACTTTAACTTTCCAACCAGGTGTAACAGAAACACAAAAACCACATTATGTAAAAATAGTCCATTATTATGAGGGGTAAGGGGAGGTGAGCAGGGCTTTGGTTAAAAATTCATTATCCCAAACCCTGCAGTATAGGTGCCTTCCATTAAACATTACACGGCTCATCAAACTGTACAAATCTTCTGTTCAACACAAACTGTGCAATGTGGATTTAGTTGCATGCTTTATGACACTTAATATCTGCTCAAGATGCTACAATAAATACAAAGGTGCCACAGGCAGAACTGCGAATCCTTCTCAGCCCCATGAATAGGAAATCATGGCTGATAGAGTTTGAAGGGCTCTTCAGACATTAAACCAGGGAACAACATTTGACTCCTAGCTCCTTGTTCTTCAGATGACTCTTGCAAAGGATTTTTGGTTGGTTATAAATAACATTGATCTTTCACAGAAACGAATCATCAGTATAATGAGTACATATTTTGCACATCATTTCAGCGCCCTTGGGAATACGCAGTATTTTCTATGGAGAGGCGTTCTGCATCATTCCGGACAAATCAGTTCCTGCGGAATGGTAAAAGTTTGAAAATGCTTATGCTTGTTGTTTAATATTCATAGCCGTTTATGCATACGGGACATCATGACAGACTGGCGTGTAGCGTTACCATTGTTCCCTTAAAAAACCTTTCAGTCATCTTCTTTTAAAGCTCTGTAGATTTACTGTCACAGAAAGGTCATTGGGAGATTTATTTGAACTTAACGTATAGAGATTTCTTTGTGTGTTCCAAATCCAATACACGGTGCTCTTTGATCATAGACATCAACAAAAGCGACAGTGACCTGGAGTTTTTATCTTAAAAGGATTTGGGAACGGGAAGATATGGATATTGAGTTGTCTGAGAGACTTATGTGCTGCCATAGGACATAGTAATTGAGATAGTGGAAGCCCCTGTTAGTCCAGCGAGGGGTGAAGACTGTAGGACAGTTCCTACGTACTTCTTAATTATCTCCTTGGGCTGGGATAATAATGATTTCATCTACTTAGGAAATGTGCTCAAATGAGGAAGGACCTCAATTTATTAAATAAATGAAGCCTTTCTGCTGAAGAATGTGGACAGGCTGGGGATACATATTGCCTTCAGATGCTGTGTATTTCATTCAAATGTGTCAGATTAAAAATATTGTTAGATTGATAACAGTTAAATGTTTACCCACAGTTAAATGTTTCCCATCATTTACTCAATCTTATGTCAGTCCAACCCTATATGAATTTGTAGAACACATTGGCTAAATATAAAAATTTTATATTTTTATAAAATGTAAAAAAATTAAAATATTTTGAGAAATGTCTAAGTGGTTTTGCGTACATACAATGGAAGTCAATGGGTGCCACTGTTGTTTGGGTACCAACATACTTCAGAAGTATATTTTTAAGAATAAAGAGAGAGATTATTTGAACAGTGGTTCTTAATATTATTGCTCACAGATGGGTTTAGGGTTTTTTTAAAAACTACTAACCTTAAATATTAATCGATGTTTCACTTCAAGCTCAAATAGAGTCTTTTCTGAGTGATTAAACTTGCAATTTTCCCTTGGCAAAGACACTGAAAATAACTTAGACTTATATTGAAGGACAGACCTGAGCCACATCCAAGGACCACAACATCAGAGACTTAGGCTGCTTTACCCGGATCAGTAAGCAATCACCTAGCAACGGGCCAGAACACATTAGCAACCACCCAGAACACTCTATAATCACGGCCGCAGGTTTTGCATGGCTGAGCGCCACTCACATTTTCTTTCCAAAAGTACAAAAGTTTTATTTTGAATTTCTTATGGTTTCTTGAACTTTTGATCTCTAATGATGTCATTCATCTGTAGATGTTTATGAACCTCTTAAATGTTCTAGAGCCACTGTCAGTCAATAAACGGGGTTCATTATAGATTAACCTTTAAGATGCAGCAAGTTTATTGACTTTCAATTAATGTTCATTGTCATTGTTTATCTGTCATGACCTAAAGCCACAAGGTGAATGCTGAGGTGTGCTTACCCATCACTATCCGTGATCCAGTGAGCATAATCATATACTGTAGTTACATGCAAGTTCATGCATGTTCTTGTGTAGCTGTTTTACTGGCCTAATCACAATGTCAAATTGCAGAGAACCGTCTACAACATCTACAAAGACGCCTTGACAGATCCAATTGACAAATTGTCACCTTTAAAGGGACTTCTGAAAGGCATGATCAAATTTAGCACATCCTGGGGTGCTAGACTCTCCAGCGAAGACAACACCGGCGATCGTTCAAGTGGGTGGGCAGGGAGTTGCCTGATTCGTAGGGAAAGCACCATTAGTCTCAGGGGATTGATTCATATTTCCTCCTGTGTGGAGAGGCATCTTAATTATATGTTAGTAAACAGTGGGTGAGAGCTAAAGACTGGTGAGGTCCTTGTCAATATAGGGAGCTTGTATTCAAGCTAATGATGAGATGCCAGACACAGAATTAACCTTCCTATTGGCAGAGAGCCATGAAGAGGCGAGACAGGATCCCAGTGATTTAAACGAATGCAACGTAAAGAAGAACAATACATAGACATAATAACATGATAATTTCAGAATGCAAACAAAGATCAGATGCAGACCTCTCAGGTATAAAGTGGGTGCTGTGACAAAGTGAAGGGTATGCGTGTATAACCATGTTGTTTGGTAAAAATGGAAAGAGAGAAAGTGATTGAAAACGGGATGAAAAGGTTCCATATAAGGTACGCTAATATAAGACTATGTACTTTTTTCTTTAACAATGTGTTATAGGCTTTCCATAGTAGATAATTAATAAGGGCACCTGGTGAGACATTCTACTGGAGAGGGTTACCATGGCATCCATCTGCAGGTCACTGGAACATATGTAGAAAAAAACTGATGAACTTCTATGAAATCCAGCTAAACAGGAGTTAAACAGGATAATTTGATGGTTAATTTCCAAAAGAAAGCTTCATATCAAATGTTGTACCAATCAAAATCACAGCCAAAGCTTCTTAGAGTTTGTTAGCAGATGAGAAACTAACATCCTGGAATCCACTATTCAGTTTTGGACATTCTGTACAAAATCTCCAGGTTTATATAAAGAATTGTCAAACTGACAAATTGAAGAGTCATTGAAGTGCCTCTGGTATATAACATCTCAAAGGAAATAATTCTTCACAAGCGGCAAATAGTTTCATTAAATACATAAACATTCTAACAGACAGTAGACAGACCAATGGGGTTTATGAGTACCAAACAACCTCACTGCTAGACATTCAACCAAAAACATTTGCTTAATACAAGCATTGATGACAACTGAAATGCAGGCTCATGATCTGTGACTCATGTTTAGGTTCTTTTTGTCCTGTGTTTTGGTTTTCTGAGTTTAGGTTATCAAAAGTTTATTGTTAGGTTATCTAACTGTTAGATATTAAAATTCTGAGATTGTTCGCGCACACAGGCACGCACGTACCTTCCAAAAAACAAGACACATCAAGACCTTCACACTGGCACAAACATCAAGATTCACGTCAACCTGTTTGTTTATAGTTATCTTTCATTGCATTAGTTTCAAAGTCATTATACAAACTTTAGTCCAAGTTGCATAAAAACTCATTTGAGTAATCTGCCAAAAATTTCAGTAGTAAACAATTAAATATTTTAAAAATAAATATGCAATCTGATTTCTTTTCCTATCCTGTTTTCCTGTCTGATGCATTCACCATAAAAACAGACTAAGAGCTGGGTTTACTTTAATTTAATAGCAATAAAAAGATACTGAAAAGTAAATTCTTTTTAAAATTTACATCTTTAGAGTACCTTTAGGAACAGTAACAAACCCTGTTTTGAGACCATTTGAAGGGTAATTCTTAAAGCATTTCAGCTGTGTGGTCAGTGTTTTATAGTCCAAATTTATCTGACTTTATTTAACCATTAATCATCATAGACATCATTTATGATACATTACGCAGACAGCAGTCTTATTGTGATGAATGTAGCTGCAAAACGACTTACAGATTTACAGTTAGAGGTTTCTCAAGCAATGCAAAAAACTTGTACCAGTGTATCTGGTGTTATAAAAACAACAGCACTGTTGTGTTGCACACAGCTACAAACAATTTCAGCCACAGCAGGTGACACTTCCTGCATGGCTTTTCCTTCATTTAGTTTAAGAAACAGATTCAGGAGATTAAATCAATCAGAGGCATTCATTTGCAGCATTCTGAAAGCCTGCCCTGGTGCTTGTTCCTCCAGGGTCTGTCCATAAGACCACCCATGTAGGGTCCATACACATCTCCTCAATGTCACCTTCCACACAAGTGAGGTACAAAGTTTCCCCAAAATTTTACAAAACCTTGTTTAACTTTGTAAACATGCTTATATGTCTTGCTTTATTTTTGAATCCTCTGAGAACATTTAAAATGCAGCTGGTTCTTCTGTTTCAACTTTCCACCGGCTCTACAATCAGATTTAAGACCCTGTTTCTGCCTAACAAGGTGGAACAATGACCCATTATAAGCTACAATTCAATAATACATCCTATCTCTGCAATCAGGCACAAATCACAGACTAACTCTCCTTGTTCCTTTGTGAACTGTAATGATGGACTAACATTCCAAACAGAGCTGTGTAGAGCCGTTGGCAACATTTCCACACTTTCACTTAATGTTGTGCTTGTGGCATTGCTACCTGCTAAACAATAGTACAGTACTTTAACTGTAGGTGAACTACACTGTTTGCATTTTCGCCAGCACTCTGACATTTCTGCATGTAAATCTAGACTCACAAGCAATCTACACTGTTAAAAACACGTATAACAATGAAATAAACTGGTTACAAATATTCCTGAAGAGTCTGTTATTCTACACACTTCTTCAGAATAACAAACCTTGCAATAAACAACTGGAAAACCCTGTAAGGTGGCAGACTGATTTCACGACTGCCTCAGCTTCCTCTGAATGCCATTTAAAAACACTTAAAAAAAAAAAAACACTTAAAAAAAATTATTTTTATAAAATGCTTTGAAAACTTAAAACCAAGCAAAACTTTTTTGGCTTCAAGAGTTCTATGCAAGCCCCCAACAAAAATACACACCAGCACAGTCATGCATGAAGTATTATTTAACAATGAAACAAACAGACCGATATAATAGCAAAAATGTTCAGATAGTATCTTTAATAATCCAATACAACATCTGTGTAAGCATAATGCGAATATCTGTCAATATGGTCAAAACATTGCTGGAAATTCTTTATCTTGGACTTTCTTTATCTTTGTCTCTGTGCATATTGCTGATATTCCTTGCATCATTTCCTGTGAAAGAGCCTACAGACAGGAACAGTGTGACCTAATATAAACTTAGTCCTATTTCTATTCTCATCACTTCTAATGTGCCTTTTCAAAAGAGATTGAAATTACTTTTCTATGTGTGTGTGTGTGTGTGTGTGTGTGTGTGTGTGTGTGTGTGTGTGTGTGTNGTTTTGGGGGGGGGCTGTAGACGTTGCATTATTGAAATCACTACCTAATGGTTTCAAAGTTTGTGTGAATATGATAATCCACATCTGTGACTCTGTTGAACGTGGCCGTGTTTGTTAGTGCATTAAAGGCAACAGGTTAAAGCACAAGGGACACAGCTGCACATTAGAGGCTGCTTTTGAAAGCGAGATGGATTTACCGACTGCCAATTTGTTCAAAACCTGTCTGCTCATTGAACTTTTTGGAGAAAAAGTGCGAATTCGAACAGCGTCCCTCTTGCCACCCACCTCTTCATCAGAGCAGAAAACCCTTAATGAGATGATATTTTAAAAGAGGACTTCATTAGGCTGAAGTTCTGCACAGGCACTGATAGTGATGAAACATGAATAACAACTGGATGACAGTCCCCAAAACTTGACAATTATTGGTTTGGGGAAAGATTAAGAACATTTTTTTAACCAAGCAAAAACAGGCAATAACCTGTAATTATGTCTATCTAAAATGGAAGTTTCTTGTTACAGAACTTACATTACATTTACTTATTTAGCAGACATTTTATCCAAAGCAAAGTAAACTCAATCCATACATTTTATCAGTACTTGTGTTTCCTGGGATCAAACCCACAACCTTTGCTGCTAACGCAATGCTCTACCAGTTAAACTACAGGAAGGCCATGTACTGTACTGCATAATCTATGGCAAAGAGTGCTGTTATGTTAAATATAAGCACAGCTGAGATATGGACGCAGGTCTTGCTGTTTGCATAACAGGTGTTGTTAGGTGTTGTCATTACCGCTAGTATTTTAATAATCCTGCAAGTCTATTTGTTAGATAAAAACATTAGGGTCTTCCACCAGGTCTTCGACAGGCTGGGAAAGACTGAGGGATAAAATAAATTAAAACAAAGAGCCCCTGAAGATGTGTTGTGCTGTAATATCTGTAATAACTGATAAACATGAACAGACTTTATAAAAGGGAACCTTGACAGCACTATTAGTAAATAAACAACACAATTGGCTGGTTGCAGCGGTAGTACAAGCATTACCATAATATATGTAAAATGACTATAATGTATTATTTAATATCCATTGTTTAAAATGTACAATATTTAATACATAGACATTGATAAATTATGTTTATTATACATAAGAATATGCAGAATATCAAATGAGTTGTACCAGTAAAGATAAGAGACACAAAACTGGAAAACTATAGCATGTGTTCACAGACCTGTATAGCCATACATGAGTAACATTCTCAATGCAAAAGGCGCTAATTGCTTTACCTTAAATGGACACTGTAGAGCATCAAACATAATGATGTAATACGTCCAATTAACATCCAGTGTCCAATTAAAAATGTAATAACACTTATGCGCTCTTATATCAAGTTCAACACAGGTCTTACAGAATAGCGATACACTATAACCTAAAATACGACCCTTTAAAAAAAGTTGTTTGTTATTTTTCAACAACTGTTTTACTGTCTATTCATTTTTTGTATAAAATGAATTCTGTTTAAGATTTATCTAAACAATTTAAATCCATAGTGTGATTTGAAATTTACTCCTACAGTAAATTTCCCTCTGCTCTTGGCAAGCTTGCAGCTTTTCAAATAGAAAGAAAAGTGCATGTTTATTAAACCTTAATCTATGCAGGCAATTTATAGAGCAACACTTCACTGATAAACACGAGTCCTACCTGAGGCAGTAAGATGTCCAGCCATAATTATGTAGCTGTCCATGACTGCATTAGTGTAACCCGTATATGACCTCTGAGGTATCATTTAGCCTCTGTGGACAAAGGTCACGGCACATAAACATAGGTTATAATTGCAGGTCATCTTTTATTATTAGATTTTAAGTATCAATAACTGGCTCCAAGCGTATGGCTGGATGGTAATTAGATGCCGCTTCATTATAAAGCACATCATCATTCATGATATGGTACGTATCCTCATAGCCTCTTTAAATTCTGAGGGGTTTCTTATTGCTACCCAGATGAATCAATTACTCATTAGACCTTTGATCCCTCTGATCAACAGCCCCTAGACCAACTGAATCATCACAGGAAATGGATCATTTTACAAACAAACTACTTGCAAAACTTTCTTTTCACAAGACTTGCTTTAGCTTCTCTCTAGGAAATCTACAATAACAGCAACCTGATAAATGGGCTGGGGGCATGGGCTGACACTAAATTATACAGCAGATTTAACTCTATTAAAACTATTGTGTTCCTCACAACTTCAGAGGACTGTAAAACAGAAGTAATGCAGCATTATCATCATTAATTTAGCAAAACTTCTGGATGTCTAGTTACTTACAATTCTGTTTTTTGAGATTGTCATGAATATGAAATTATAGTTTGTGTTGATTTAATGCATGACGCTCACCCACTCTCAGATTTACAGGTTTCCATTACTCAGATTTAGTTTTATTTGTCCTTCTAACCTACAGGTTTCAGTCTTAAAGTAAATGTAGCGATATGAACGCGCCACTTGATAAATTAAGGTTATATTACTTGGGAGTAATTGAACATGTTCAGATTCGGTTTAAATGAGCTGCCATACAGCGTGACCTTGTGACAAAATGAAATGGTTCATATGACAGAGTAAATAGTCACACAAAATGACAAGCACAACAGGAGACTAACTAGAATATTGTCTTTCTTGGTCGTGTTTACTTTAGATAAGTGCGCATACAGCATCTTAGGAGACCAAGTTGAGGTACGATACTGAGAGAATAGTGAAAGTAAATGATCTGACTCAGTGACTGTCTTGCTGCGATAGAACTAGGAGGCGCTTCTCGCTGCTTGACCTCAGCGAACTGTGATCAGGAGAAGCATGAGGAAGAATAAGGGTGCCGATCAAGAGGCTGTCCTGAAATCTGATGTCTTAAATTTGATGTGGGCAGCAATAGCTAGCAAATGGAGTGAGACCAAGAAGATTGTGACATGGGTCTTTTGCTGATTGAAGACCAGACATGTTGCCGCAGTCTGGACCATTTGTACCGACTTGCTGGAGTCTGGCCAGCAGAGGATTGCAGCAGTCAAGTCAGGAAATGACAAGAGTTTGGACTAGGAGCTGTACAGCATATTAAAATAAGAGCTTTCACTTGATGCATGAAAATCAGATGATGATATGCTGGCAGTAGAGTTGGCCATCAAACACTGCCTCAAGTTTGTGGCTCTTCTGGTGGCTGTCAGTATTGTTAAATAAAGCATCTATCTCAGTGACGTTGTGGCCAGCAGAGGAGATAATACAGATCACAAGGAGTTCCATCTTAGGCACCAGTAAGATATTGTTGAATATGATAATTCTTCATAGTGGTTAAGTGGCTTCATAGAAGCAACAATAGAGAACAATGCAACAATGCACATAACCTTCTTTTAAACCAACAGGCTTATCTTCCATAAAGTAGGATTAAAATCAGTATTTAATTAGTATTATAAGAAATTTCTTCTAGACATGCAAATGTAGTCTTCACATATAAAAGCAGTTGCGTTGCTTTAGACAGAGACAATGAGATAATGATTGTCCACAGGTAATTGGCACACAGCTGGAGTTAAACAATAAAAAACAGACTCTGTGCTTGTTCTAAAGCTTATGAAAAATGAATGTCCCTTTTGACTGCATGATGGTTACAAAATCCCAGCTAGCTTTAGCATTAAACTATAAGGTCATATTTTTAACCGTCCTTCACAAATTCACAAAACACAGGGTAATCCAATATCAAGCGTCTGGGTCTTGCTGAGAAAACTCTGGGTTGTCAAACAAGCCTAGCAACAACAAACAAGCATCTCTATATTATGCCACAAGCAAATTTCCTTGCAAAAATTGAAATAATAGCATTATTATGACATCAACTATAAGGCAAAGCAAGCACCAACAATGTTATCAGATTTTTTCTGATAGTTCTTCCCTAATTGTAACAGTTGTCATGACTTTCAGTGAAATCGGTGAATCTGCAACAGAGGTTATAAAGGCAAAATCAATACTGGACACACAAAGTGAACAATTTTTTTTCACGCATCTCACTAGCCTGTACATCTTTTTTTACTGCTTCTGTCTCCCTTCACAACAAACATAAACATGCATTAAAGACTATAAGATAAAAGCAATAAGTTATTTTGGTTCCATTATGAGAACTAGGACTAGTGTTTAGGAATTTGTGCCTGTTCATTTGCTCCTTAACATGTATATTAAATTTTGAATGATTGAACTTCCTTGTAATTGTCTTCGGTTAAATTTCAACTAGATTGAAAGGAAATGAAATACAAGGGGTGAAATGAATAATCCAAACTGCTTTATATTCATTTATTGAGCCAACAGCTTTGAAAGGAACAACATGAATAAATATTAGACTCCAGCCTTTTCGCACTGAATGGCTGAATTCATATTCCAGACTCTCAGCTCATTGAAATGGCAGTGAATATCATTTGAGGCAATTACTTATGAAATTGGTCGATTGTCAAAAGAAACACATATTCACTGGTGTAGGACAATTAGACAATCAGTTTAAGAAAAATAAAGTGCACGATTGCATCCTGCTGCAGAAAGCTGATGCAAATAAACACAGGAAGGTGTTGCTGTCACATTTAAATGAGAATGACCTTTTAGAAGTGAAGCCATCTTTCCCAGCAGTTGAGCTTGTCTCTGCAAACATTCAGAAAATCAAAGCGTTTTAAAACAGCATGCCTAAACAGTCTAAACTACAAAACAGTCAAACTACAAACCTGTCAATACTATAAAAAGCAGCAATACGTTTTAATAGCATTTAACAATATGGAAACAACTGGCTGTAAATACTGCGATTATACAGGTACATACAGACACACTGGGTGATGTTCTGCAGTCTGGTGTAGAGTTTCCCCGACAGACATAAATACACCACAAAGCCACTGAAAGCCTCCAAGTGCTGTTGCCATTGAGATTTATGTGCCGTGCACATGGACATTTGTCTGCTGGGTGCCTAACAATAAACTACAAGCAGTGTGCTTTAAAACTACCTTTCAACCGTACGCCCAAATACTTTAACATTTTAAAGATCTGGAAACTTCTAAGCGTTTTTTGTAACAGTATAACAGTATAAAATTTATAACAGTATAAAAGTCTAATTCTCTGCATATTTATTTGCTTTTTGTTATTGCAACATTCCATATATATGATGTTTTGTAACAAACTTTTGTTTTTGCTCTCATTAGATTTTGCCAATGCAAATCTAGAAATAAACTTCCTCCAAAAACATATTTGAAGACTGTAACAATTAGACTCTTGTGAAATGATTTAAATTAAAATTCGCAATGATGGGCAATTATGCTCTGCCATCAAATCTCTTTTGTATCATGATTGCTACACTGTCAAGAAGCCAGACACTTCTAACAGACAATTAAATCCAACCTCATTTATTCAGACACAGTCATGACCCAGCAACTATGTAACAGTTTTCACAATTGTCTCACATTAGTATTGAGCCAAATGAAATAAATAACAAGGGAACTGTCATTCAAGACTTACAAATATTGAGTGCCACATTTCATAGCTTCACATCTTACATGAAGTTTTACTGACTTAATAATGGTGCAGTGCTAACATTGCACATTTTAATGGCTTATGGCACCTTCTGTCATTGTTTAAATAAAATGGATAAACACACAAAATAGCCTGTACATTAATAGTAAACATGGAAGAATTTTAATAAATGAGAATAAAGGAATAAACTGATTACACACTGTACTTGGGTCCCAAAAATAACAGCAACAATTGCACCACTAAGCTTCAAATAAGACAAATCGCCAAAGAGTACAGAAAGCAGAATTTTAACAGAGCACATTACAAATGCACATCAATGAAAACAAAACTGAAACCACAGTCCCTGCATCTCAATTTCTACCACAACTGAGCAGTAAGGTCTTGCGTTTAGCACCTGTAACATTTTCACAAGGCAGGTGGACCAGCGAATACAAACAGCTCATGACAAAATTCCATCAGTTTATTTTCCAAGCGTGGGATTGGGAAACAGTTTCAACAAAGACTGGAGGAAAATGAAAAAAAAAAATCTGTGACATTTGTTTTCTCTTGATTTGAATGCTTTTCTCATATTCAGCCCTATTTAAAAAAGGCAAAAACTTATTCAAACGATGCATTTAGTAAAACTAATAAATGACTGAACTATCTCCCTTTAGCTATGACTTGTTGCTCTATTAATAGCCCATCGACATGTTCTTACAAACTGAGAATAATAGATTAATGGATCTCACACATGCTTTTAAAGACTGAACTACATTCATTTGATACAGAATCTTAACATGTTAATGGTTTCAGACATTAAATGTTGGGAAACCCAGATTTAGAGACACTTTTGCATGCATTTACATTACGTTTTCATTGAGGCATTTGCAGCCGCTTTTATCCCAAGAGATTTACAAGGTAGGGAAAACAAAGAAGCGATATGCAAGAGTCTGATGGTCAGGTGGACTGTCTCTTACAGATGCCAAGACACCAATAAAGGAGACAATGGACATATAAATAGCACAATAACAACAGGAGCCAGAAACACTCTCTCTAGGGTGCTGTAGTGTTGGCCATTCACCTTTCCATACACGGCAATCACCAAAATGAAGCCCTCATCAACTGAGACAAAAAGAAGATTTTAACATTTAATTTATATAAAACTAGATCAGAAACAAGGTGATAAATGTTTTATGAGAAAAACAGTTTTACTGATCTGAGTGTCTGCCAAAAGTACAAACTACTACAGGCTAAAATATGTACATTTACATTTATTCATTTTTATCATCACTTGTGTTCTCTGGGATCAAACCCACAACCTTTTGCACTTCTAACGCAATGCTCTACCAGTTGAGCTACACAGGAATGTGATCACATGGTCTCAGACAAAACATTGACATTATTGGACTTTTCTTAGATTTTTACATTTCAAAAGTATTTCTAGGTTATTAAAAGCAAAGTAGAGCGGTGTGGAAATTCTGACCTCCTGTGCTAATTTATTCTAACCTTGAATGTTAATAGATCCCCTGACAGGGTAAGTGTTATTTCCATTCTGAAGTATTCTACATCATTATCATATTCTACTTCAGCTCCAATTAGCTAATTAAAGAATTAAAGCATGCTGCAATTCTGTGTCAAAGACGGATGTGAAATCACTAATGTAAAAGTGGATTCGGGTGAAACTGATGCAAGTGAAGTTATGCACAACTGACATGCAGCAGCAAATGCACTTCTGTATCACAGAGAAATAATTACAGAGCTTCTATGACACAAGCTAATGGCATAATGAAATAATAACCATTATAATGGACCATTGATAATTGCAGTAAAACCCCTCTATGCCTGTTAACTCGCTGCATATGTGTGAGCATGCCTGTGTGCACGGGGCTTTGCAACTAATTTGTTTTGCTAATGCATTTCCTCTTGTATTGAACTGTTCTTAAACCATCCATTGCTCCTACTTTCTCACTTTACACAACCGGAGGTAATTTACATGAAAGTTATAAACAGCCTAACCTTTTCTCAGATGAATAGAGGCACAATAAGATCAATAAGCAATTTACGAAAAAATATTAATGCAGATGTTATGTAATGTTAAAACTATTCACAGAGCTGCATCAAAATTGAATTTGTACCATATTGCCTTCACATCACCAATACAGAATACATCAGCAATGGTCTGCTTTTGGCAGACACCAAATAGACTGAACAAGACATAAAAACAAAAAATGTCTTGTGTTTAGATCCCTCAATACAGTTTTAAACCCTCTTAGGAAATTGACTGGAAGGTATCAAGCAGTTAGGACCTTTTTTGGCCGACTCCAAAGACTCAAAGGATAAAGATCGATGGAGCTGAAGACCACCAACGGAAGGATATTGGAGTTCAAAGGATGCTCCTCTCGGGTTGAGGTCTCGTTTTGGTTTGGTGGTCATGGCTACTTCTGCTTCATCCATTTATTTTCATGCACGTTTATAAAAACCACATTGCTTAAACAAACATTTTTATTACTTGAAAGATATATAAAACACAGATCTTCTGGATAGCAATACTAACGCTTAACCACTACAAAGATATACAAGTCAAAGCAATTTCAAGTTGGCTAACATTCAGAATCCAGACTCCAATGCCATCGTGCCAATCGGTTAACTCGTCATCCTCTCCAAGACAATTTGTTTAGCCGGTCTGCAAGTATGCAAGACAAAAACAGCATACTTGAGATGGCTTCCTACTAATCTACTTACAAATCTACCCAAGTGCACATTAATCAACAGAGATCAGATCAGATGGCTTCGTGAACAGAATAGCAACTCTAGGCCATCCACACATCGTTCCTCTCCAACACACTTGTGTGTGGAACATGTGCCGTCTAATCGTGAAAACCCAGATGAGAGCAGAACAAAGTGTGCACTGGGTCAGCCAGCACTGGAACGGAAGTACCAAAAGGCCACCAGGAGCCTCAGTTGGTGGCATAATGGAGAGAAATAGGGTCGTGTGGGGCACATTGTTTACGCTGTCAGTGTGATGGGTTCAACATGTACAGACGTGCTTCTGGCAGAAACTGGAGGAGCACAATGGTGCAGCCCCTAGCGTTTCAAACCTCTGCTGCAGTTGAGTGGCTTTGACAGCCTTTCGCCCACAATACACTTAAATGTCTTTTAGCAATGTCAATAATGCATGAGAATAAAGATAACTGCAGAATGTTACAGCTGTCCAAACCACTATGATAAAAAAACATACATTCTTTGTTCAATATGTTTATAGCATTAGTATCTGAGCACTTTGAAAGATATAATATTATAAATAAGTTTATGAACAACTGATTGCTGCAAATGTTATCTGATATATAGATCAGTAGGGCCAACAAATTTACCCTAAAATGAATTCTTGAATAAACTAAATTCTACTCATTGTATTTCTTAAAAGCTGTATTCAGCGTTACAGCTGTATTCAAAACAAGCATAACCCTATAAATCCATACAGGTCTCAGAGATAGAAAACACACAATACATATAAATACAAACAAACATTTAAACTGATATACCTGATAGAAACTGTAACCCAGCTCAGAACAGCATTGATGAGTTTATAAGGGTGGGGAAATCACCTCACAATAATAATAATAATCTCTTGAATGCCAAATCCCGCTTCAAGGACTGAATACTAAAACAACAACACATGCTGCTCAGCATCTACTGAATAATAATGATTGTGTGCACATTATATGGAGTTGACAGATAGGTGCCAATGGCCTTTGACCCCATAGTAGACTAAGGTTTGAGGTCATATCTTGTACTTTATGTATAAGGCACTTTTGTGCATGATATAACTGCACACACAGAAGTTATTTGGTCAATAACACACACACACACACACACACACACACACACACACACACACACACACTAAAGGGAACGTCAAGGATGCTGAAACAGGGTAAAATGAGACATGTGTCAAATATAAACATACACTTTTAGAAGTTACCCTTTACCAAACTGCTAGATTTACTGAATTCAATAATTTCCCTTTTCCTTTTAAACATGCAAACACTTCTTGAGCACATTACGTATCGTCACTGCCTCATCAATTTAATACGTAGACAATGAAAAACATGATGGAAACCAGCATCAAACTCACCCAGAAAAGTGTCCATGCGATTGAGAAAGAGGCACGACACCTGTTACCATTGTGGACCTCATTTGACATGTTTAAAGGCCGTGACCACTGACCATGTGCTGAGACTCACTTCCTGGTTTGTTTGAATCGTCCGCCTAAAACGCTGTCAGTAATACCAGAATATTTTGATTGACGGGCGGTTTGGCCAATGAGAGCGCAGAATCGCACACAATTGTTAATTCAGAATAAATCACTTTTTAAGGTTTTGTACTTAGTAGATTGTGGATTTAACACTGAAAACTGAATTAATAAAGTAAAACACAAAAAAAGTTGTATTGTGTTTTGTTCTTTGCAGAGCAGAGATAAACAAAATGTTACTTCCCACAAACACTTATTGTTAATTGTCAAACAATTAGCCTGAGCTATTTAAATGACTAGTGCATATGTGTGATTACTTGACTTGCTAGTTTTATAAGTATTTTTAACACTTTTACTTTATACTTTATAGTCTTGCAATTAAATGGGTATGAGTGATTTAATGTCAATGTTATTTGAGTTTTAAAAGGAACCATCAAAATATGTTGAAAATCAAACTGGTACATTTTAGATGAACATTGTCCTATATTAGCTGATGAGGGGGCTGATAAAATGAGCTAAACTATTATTGTCTAAACTAAGTTATAATTTAAAAAAAATGTAATTCGCTTTCTTTTTTTATTATAGACACTATCAGGCTAATTCATGAAATGGTTCAGTTAATGTGAATCAAAATGTTGTAAATTGGATTCCCAAGGAATAGTTTGCAGTGATAAGATGTTGAATCTTATAAAAGAACAATGACACTTCAATTTTGTCTTGCCCATTCTACCTGATCACCCGTTTTCACTTACCATCACTTTATAGTTACCATGACTCTTAGCAACTGTGACAGCTAGTGCAACATCCTTTAGCAGTTACTTGAAGGGAATTATAGTTATTGTCACAATTTGAAAGGTGCTGGCGAGAAGATAATTGGTCAGTCTGACTTTCTTTTGTTTGTTGCTCAATATCAAATACAAAATGGTTCAATGCTTATTACAACCTATGGCAACATAAAGATCTATGGGCATCAGTATAAAACAGCTCATGGTCTAAGTGTCTGAATAAGAGTAATGTCCACTATTCACTATCCACCCTTTCCAGCTGCTGCCTAGACAGCTGCCCCACTGCCCAGTCAAAGAAAAAATATCACCTCAAACAATTGTAGAAATGGGGGTAGCTAAGCAACGAATCAGGAGAACAAGACATCACACATGGTTGTATATTGTGACACATTTCCATTAGTGTGCGCAGCAGGAGTTTGGCAATACTTAATGACATCAAGCTATCCACGATAATCCACGTCGATGCCATACCAATGAAAGATCTTGCTTTTGCCAGGTTTAATAGATTTTGGTGCTTATGGGTGTGTTGTGCGTCATAGGGGTGAATCGGAAATGTGTTTTACTCAAACGTCATTGCATTGGACCTGACACACCCCTGACAACATTTGGCACAAATTCCATCAGTTTCTCGGCGTTAGGATCACTGCATGCGCAATAACGCACTCCAGCAGCGCGCCTGACGCACCGATAAAACACGATTCAGCATTTACCGTTTGGAGAATAAACTATTGAACGTGTCCAAACAGCTTTACCATGTCATATCCTCAAAAGAGCGATTAACAACTTTTTGGAATAAGCATAATACATTGATGTATGTCCTGTGACTCCGAACAACGATGGATACTACTTTGGACCCCATTTCATCGTCTCTCCTTTACGACGATGAAGATGGGAATGAAACCTCCACCAACCTTTTCGAGCAACCGGACTGGCAGGTGGCACTCTGGGCTATTGCATATTCTTTAATCGTTATTGTTTCCATCATTGGAAATGTCACAGTTATTTGGATAATCTTGGCACACAAACGAATGAGGACAGTGACCAACTACTTTATTGTTAATCTCGCCTTTTCCGATGCGTCGATGGCAACTTTTAACACTGTCTTTAATTTCGTTTATGCTTTGCACAATGACTGGTATTTTGGTTTAGGATACTGTAAATTTCAAAACTTCTTTCCAATAACAGCCATGTTCTCAAGCATTTATTCAATGGCTGCTATTGCTGTTGACAGGTAAGCGCACGATAAAGCACATGTTTTATAAAATACACAAAATCCATCATTATCACGATGTTTACCATAGACGAAAAGTATTTAGTTTTGTGGTTGCATGACAATGTTGGTAAAAAAGGTCTTAAGACACGTCAACAACGATTATTTCTTTTCCTCGTCAATCGGTCTTCGTGGATAGAAAAACCGTGAAGAGCTTTATTGCGCTTATAAATGAATGTAAGCACCTCGACAACAGTGATTCCCAGTGATTCCCGGTGATTCCCAGTGATTCCCAGAATCTGATTCCTCCTGCAAATCTTACATTATTATATTATGCTGTTGTCTGTGCTGATGACATCACAAGAGTCTAACTTAGTGACTAGCTGGGTGGTTAGTAATTGAGAATATAGTGAATAACCTGTTTTGGTTTTATTTAATAAAACATTTTGAAATGCGGTTATTAAAAACAAACTTAATGCGCTGGACGTCAATGCGAAGGTTTCATTTTATTCTCTTGTATGATTTAGTTATTTATAGTTATTGCGTCTGAATGTGCATTTTTTCATCTACTCCCATTAAGATGTACTTGGCTGCTTTTGCAGATATATGGCTATAATCCATCCATTAAAACCCAGGCTTTCCTCCACCACCACTAAAGTTCTGATCGGGATAATCTGGGCTGTGGCTTTTTCGTTGGCTTTCCCTCAGTGTTATTACGCCAGTACCAAGATCTTCTTTCCTCGGACTGTCTGTATGGTGGAGTGGCCCGGCGATTATGGAGGAAAACATCAGCTCTCGTAAGAAACGTGTTGATTTATTCTTGCTCTTGTTCAGAATTTCTCTTGATAAGCACGTGATGCTTCTGCTGAGAGAAATTTCTTCAAGTAGTTTAAATGATCTTGACTCGTGTTTTGTTTATTACAAAGCCATATATTTGTGTAAGTGAGGGATGTTTCAAACACATTATTGAAGTGACGTTTAATCTCATTAGGTATCAGATTGCGGTGATAATCTTAAACTACTTGCTCCCTCTGTTGGTGATGTTGGTCACCTACAGTCTGGTGGGCAGGAGGCTGTGGGGCAGTGAGATACCTGGAGAAGCGTCGGACCACTACCAAAACCAGATCCAGGCAAAACGCAAGGTCGGCTGAACTTGTACTTATTTTATTTCACTAATATATTTAGTAATTAAATTTTATAATTTTGCAAAAGTTTGCATCATAGCAATTTTCAAAGTACTGCACTTTGTTTACAGATGTAAATCTGTAAGTCTGCTGCCCATATTTTTAATTTTGGTACATCTTAAATTCATCTTTTAAATTGGGATCAAATGTAATTAAAGTATCTAAAAAGTCACTTAATTAAAAGTAAAACCTTTTAGGAAACTTTTTTGGAATTGGTTCCGTCAGAGCAGGAAATGAGCTTTCTTTCACATTTTTCTTTCTTTTGTCCTAAGTAATAAATCTGTCTGCTGGCCTTTTTCCAGTCAGTAGATATCGGACTGATTTGGTCCTTGAATGGATCTTTGTGAAAAATCAAAGACTGTTTAATTTGTTAAAGGTGGTGAAGATGATGATAGTGGTGGTGATGACATTTGCGGTATGCTGGCTTCCCTACCACATCTATTTCATTCTGGGGAGCTTCAACAAGGACATATACAAGCAGCATTACATCCAGCAGGTCTATCTGACCATCTTCTGGCTGGCCATGAGTTCCACTATGTACAACCCAATCATTTACTGCTGTCTGAACCAAAGGTAAATCACGCATTATAATAGCAGGAAATATTAAGTGCGGTTTTCATAATGTCTTTATTAGGAACTCATTTAAAACTGTATTGGTAAATTACATTTATTCATTTGGCAGCCACTTTTGGCACCCACTACCATTGCTCTGCTAACCAGTCGAGCTAGAACACAATTATTTGCTTAAGAACTTAAATTCTTAAGAACACACTGCACTGTTTTTCAATTGTTTCGGGCTTTTTCAAGTATTCTCAGAATGTTCTGTTGCAACGTTCTGTCATTTCTAAAGGTTCCGCTCAGGATTCCGTAAGGCGTTCCAGTGGTGTCCCTTTGTGAAGATATCTGAGGAGGACAACATGGAACTGCAGTACATGAAAACCTTCCACATGAGACGCAGTTATCGCACAGAGACCACCAGCGTGGTGGTCCGTAACCATGCCAACGAGCCAGAAGACACCACATCCAAGCTAATCAAAGCCTGAAGCTATTGCAGTAAAAGAGACAAAGGTCTTTTGAAACCCAGCATAGTTACACATTTGCATTCAATACCTCACAGCAGTGGGATTTACAGGTGGAGTATTCATATACAGTACTCCCATGGCATAAGCACTAAGCCTTATTTATGTATTGCTGCTTGATGTATTTAGTCCTGGTATACATATAGATCAATGTATTCTGTATATAAACACACCTTGTGGTTTAATACAAACTGTATATAATAGTTAAATGTCAAATGGCAGTTGTAAAAGTAAATGTAAACAGTAAACTTGACATTAACTTTGTCTGAGGACCTGTTGTTGTAAATGTTCTTTAATAGTTGTTAACATTACGACTACAGTACTTTTACAGTACCAAAACTATTTTTGGTTGTGCAGGGTTCTTGAGCCTAAGAAAATGTGTTGACAAGTGTTGATAAGTGAAGCTATTAAATTAAAAACCAAACACACATTTTAGTGTTTAAATTGTACAGTATGTAAGCAAGCAAGCTAGTATTTCAAAGATACTTAATGTTTACAGCACGTAATATCTATACTTCTGCATGTACTTTCAAACCTTTGTAAGTTTAAATGTAAAATTGTTCCTGATGTAAACAAAAAATAAAGCGTAAAAAAAAGACACATCTTTTCTTACATAACTACCACACTGGTTTTAAATACACTTTGTTTGTCATCATAAAAATAAAAATCACAGAACACAGATTCAGTTTGTCAAAATATTTTTATGGTCTTCTCCTATATGTTTTTAAGGAACATCTATTTATACAGTGCAACTATGAAATTGTACAAAATCAGTGGATGCTAGACCAAATAAGGCATGCATTCATCTCTAAATCACTACACAGCTTCACCAACATAAACTACACGACCACTCACAAATAAGCCAGGGCACACAGAAGGACATTAACTGGAAATCAGCACTGCTACTCACAGAGCCAATAACCTGCATATCTGCAAACACACACAGCAAAAAGCTGACAAAAGCTATAAGCTTGGAACAATCCGCTAGACTCTTCAGGTATGAGAGGGTAAGACTGTTGGAGTGTGAACGGGCAAGGACAATGGTTACCTTACCTTATTTATTTAAACAACCTGACCAATATAAAAGGGTTACCCAAGGTTACACAGGATGGCAGCTGCTACCGCAAGACTAAACTTCTTTCCAGCTCTGGCCCTGATAATACCGTGGACAGACTGCTGTGGTTTGCCGGCAATGTGCAATTCTCAATATTCACACTCACAATCTGCCACACTAACAGAGGACAGTACACAAACTTTTGGAATTAGCTTGATATAATCTCAACCTTTTACGTCTCAGGAAATCCACTCCTATCACTTCCAAAACGTTAATATGCACCCATCAAATACAAAAATAAAATAAATAATATCTGCATATAATTGGTCAAATATCTTAACTTTTAATGTCTGTAATGTTTGCGTTTACATTTCCTTCATTTCCAATATACATCCATAAATACTTTAACAACAATTTAACATCTTATTGAACATCTTGGGTGGGTGGAGACAACCCAACCCCTAATAACACACTTAGACACACATACATAGATAAAGGCTAACAGTAACATGTACTTTGAAAAGGAGTGAATCAAAAGCAAAGGGTCAAATCACAGCTCTGGGCATGAGCGAATGGATCTTGGTGGGGGAGAACGAATCAAAGCCGTGAATGGCGATTCAGAGGCTTCGAGAGCCATATAAGAGGTTAAGCATTTGATCTGGACAGGGTTCAGCTCTTTTGTTCCTGCTGGCGGAGGCGACACCCGACGGCGGTAATCAAGGCAGCGCCTTTTCCACTTCCATCTTCTGAGAGGAGGAAGTTGACGTTGCAGTTGGGGGCGAGATCCTTCACAGTCTGGTGCATTATCCGAGAGAAACTGCAGAGAGGATGGGGGTTAAAGTTAAAGCTGGTTTTCACTGAGAACAATCAGTGAATCAGTTATTGGAAAAAACGAAAGTCATGTAGATTTATGATGACGTAAGGAAAAATAATGACAGATTTTCAGGTCAACTTGTCCTTAAAGGCAGGGTAATTTTTACAGAAACTTAAATTGTATGCTGGTTGAAAGTCTCTTCACATCCTGAAAGCAATTACTAAGTTAAGTACTCTAATTTTACATCAATATATACCTTCTGTGGAAGGTGTTGGGTCATAAAATGTTATTTCAATCAGTGTATTCGGTCTGAATGCAATGAAAGGAAACCATACATGCCTGTGAAACCATACATGCCTGTAAAACTATGTATGTGTTCATGTTTTGGGAAGGTGTTAAGGCATTAGAGAGCATTTTGAAGAAAGGGCAAAACCTTACACTTTTAAAGTTGCTATTGCTAGCTTCTCCAAAATTGCCTTTCCTACCTTTAAGTTTTTGTAAGGAATTAACTATCACTGGAAACTACATTGGAAACTAATTCTAGCACAAAAGTGTGTTAGCATGAATTAAAATTCATCCATGCTTAAATGACTCACTGTGGATGAAGCTTATAAAGAGTCCCGTCCACCCCAACCGTGATGTCCAGATGGTCCAGCCCACGGTTCTCTCGGATTTTGTCCACAACCGCGGCCATCCCTGCTCCACAGATCTGAGCTGCCCTGCGGGAAACGGCTCCACACACTTCCTTCACGATAATACTGTCATCACAGGTGCTGTCCAATCCCAGCTGCTGCAGAATGCCTCTCACTTGCAATAAAGCCAAACGGTCACTAGGGGGAAGACCAACAACACATGTAAGTCATGACCATTGAGAAGTTTTGAAAATATTATCAAATTACAAACATGTTAAAGTAATTTAATCTGACACTCAGTGGTTTTAGTGACAGATAGTGGCAATATAATCAGACCATTGCTGCAGTACCTCTCAATTTGGGAAAGGAACTTGGTTTCAAAGATACCCCTGGTCTTCAATGTCTCAGAGATCTGACCTCTGAAGAGGAAACCACGCTTTGTCAGATCAATCAAGATGTTCCTCACAATCTCACCCAGGTACATACCACTGCACATCTTCTCATACCTACAGGAGAAAATGAAACATTAAAAAAACACTTAAGATCTCATATATGCTTAAACAGTCTAACCGTAAACAATACATAATGCATTTGGAATACTTCACTAAACGTAATTAGACACTTAACTTCATGATGCATTTTAATTATGACTTTCTATTGTTAGGTTTTATGAACTACGGTCTATAAAAGATTAAATTTTTCCTTTCATGCATTCAGAAAACACTTTTATCCAAAGTGACTTTCAATTAAGTGCAATTCAAGCCAATGCAATTAATTAACACTAAAGTAATGCTACTACATTGATTTTCCAAAGACGTACAACCATCCAGCCGTCACACATATGAATGGGAACAAACTCACTTCTGTTTGCCGGCATTGAGAGAAAGCTCATCCACAGCATTGTCATACTGAGTCCTGATGTCATCCAGGCAGCCGTTGTCACCAAACGCTCCCCATTCCATGTTTACACACATCCTGCCTTCATTTCCTTCAACAGTCTCAATGTTACGCATCTCCTCCATGTAACAAGCGTTGCTGCCCGTTCCTAACACCACACAAACATCTTAACTTTATCTGCTGAGTAACATTTATTTAACTGCTTCTTCACTACAATTATTTTTACATAGAAACATTTTGGGGTAATTGTGGCTTTTGCATAAAACTTTCACATACAGTTAAAACTTGTTTTGAAAAACACTATGTTTTAAATACAGGATATGTAACTTAATGTGTAACTTAAAATATTAAATTATTCTTAAACAAAAATATAAAACAATATTTGATTAATTTTTTGTTATAAAATTAGTTTATTTATTAATATTATTGTTGTTGACAATAATAATTAAGAATATAAATACTTATTGGTTTTAATTTACTTTTTTTTATTCATTTATCTATTTAAAATTAATTTCTATATTTATTAACAAAAAATAAGGGGTTTATTATTTGTGTGTATCTGCCAGTTCTGTACATATGGATATATAGTGTTAATACTAATACTAAACATACCTGCGATTAGCCCAACCTCACAGGTGGGTTCCTCATATGCACAGGTCATCATTGTACCCACTGTATCATTCACTATGGCCACCACATCCAGGTCAAACTCCTGTGCACAGCACAGCATATACAAAACACTGAACACATTGCCACATGATGACATGCAAACACAGCCAAATCGAATCACTCAATATCATTATGTCTCTTCTATGGCGGCATCCAATAACTCACCTCCCTCCTTTTAATTCCCTCCCTCAGGAGACCAACAACATCTTCTCCTTCACAGTCTGTGGCTTTGAAGCCCTTCGTCCAATTAACCAGAATCCCCTGCATCCATCACAGCACAACAACATGGAGGTTTTATTTACACACCAAAATAACTTTAAACATGATACCAGAAAGAACCAGCAGGACTCCAGCTCACCGCATCCAGGCTGGTCTGTCTGCAGGGGAAGGAGAAGGTGAAGCCCAGAGGCAGCCGGGCGTTTTTCATTCCCATGTAATCCAGGAAGTCAGATATGCAGGCCACAATGTGATCAAAGAGCTGCGGTTGTTGGGGAGAAATGAGCTAAAGCATTTGTTGCTACAGTGCTGCATGTAATCGGTTTTATTTACAGACATAGGTATGATTAGAGTCATTAAAAATCATTAACTGCTGTTCAGCAGCAATCAAATATAAATTAACACAGCAAAAATATTTTCTGCTAGATAATCTAAACATCCTTTTACATTTACAAACTACATTTACAAACCTGCGTGAACAAATAAGA
Source organism: Yasuhikotakia modesta (assembly GCA_036877545.1). Lineage (NCBI taxonomy): Eukaryota > Metazoa > Chordata > Actinopteri > Cypriniformes > Botiidae > Yasuhikotakia > Yasuhikotakia modesta. Next base: position 30,920 of record JBAJNP010001087.1, on the reverse strand, counting down.
CCATAAGACAAGTTTGTTTTAATACTTAACAAAAACCTCAATAAAACATACCAGTAAACATACCACTGAGCAAAACATTAGATGTTTATGCTCAGTGTGTAGTACAATATCTATTCGACAGCATAGTTGTATATACATGGTTTTTTCAAAGCGTAAAATGTGACAGTGATTTATCCCGCACCTCCTCTCCAGTTCCCTGCATTACTTCTATGGGAATGGCGTAGATTTTATTATGCATCTCCACGGTTCGTCTCTTGCCGCTGCGAATCTTTACCAGCAGAACCCTGAAGTTTGTACCTCCAAGATCCAAAGCCAAGAAGTCTCCATTTTCTGCACACAGAGAGCATCAATAAATACACCAGCATGTTATACTCTGTGCTTCAGTGTAAGACTCCATCTTAAATCACCATCAGGGATCTAATACAATGTCATGTGTCAGTATTGAGTAAGCCCAGGATTATATTATGATGCAATTCACAAAGGATCAGGGAAAATTTAATTTGCTCGTAGCAGGGGAACATCGGTTTTTTTTTAATGATGCGTGATTTGTTTTGAATGTAATTATTTTTCAATCACATAAAACATTGCAGGGGGAAATCAGGTTAAAAGTGTAGAAGCATATCTAGATTTCTGTGGTATTTACCCATTATTAAGGACACACACATTCAGTTGGTGTAATTGTAATGTTTAATTGTGGATCTTTCACCTGATCCATCAGGGGTACTCCGCACATAGGTGGGCAACATCCGGACCGTAGCTGTGTTTTGGGTTTTTTTGCTCAATCCGTTCTGGATCTCGGTTCTCATTCTTTTCTTCACCTCCAGTAGCTGTTCCTTAGTCAGCCGGAACTCTGCCAGCGTCTCGGCAATCTGGCGCGTCTGATCAGCCAATCGCCCGGCCCAGGCTGTAACCATGGCAGCACCTTTACCACTTCCACTCTCAGAGAGCAAGAAGCGAACATCAGATTCTGGCACCAGGCGTCGTACAGTCTTGTGCAGACGTCGGGCGTACCTGGGAAACACATGGAAACGCTGTGACTGACAAATCAGAATTAAGTATTTCAGAAAGCCATGCAATAAGATAAAGGATGTCAAAAGGGAAATTTTAAAGCTATCTATCAGACCTTTATAACGTCCAATAATCTTATGACTATTACTTATTAAAAGGGAATTGAAAGATAATGTTCTTTAGCAACAAGCTGTCCGGCAACCATATCAAACTTGCCTAAATATCTCTGCAGTTTCACAGAGTACAAAGAAAATTCATATTCATTTAAAGTGTCTAGTGAATGATTTACTGCCTATTCTGGCTCTCACAGATGCTTGTACATTGTCAACGGGTGAAACTTTAAGTGTCCAAAGTTCTAGCATAAGTTAATGAGGTCGATGACCGTGTCCATAGTGCCAAAACAAATAGTAGCACATCTTCTGCTATGGAAATCTACTCAATGTATATTAATAGAACCTTTGAAGAGCTAGTAGGAGAGTTCAGTGGTTGTTTTGAGAGTCACATGCACCTGACGCTCTATTCCCAAGACTTTATTGTTTGCTAGACATTCTGGGTGTATATTTTTGTAAGGCATGAAACATTTACAGTCCTAAGCAAAATAAATGGTCTACATGTACACATCCAGTGTCTGAATAAATCATCTGTTTATCTGATAGCATCACTGCCACAGTTAATCATTTTAGGCTGTAACATTTCTCTATATTAATTTTTATTAAGCAACAAAAAAAGTTACTGAAATGCTAGGAACATTTAAAACATCATAAGAACATTATTGAAACATTCTTAAAAACTTTCAACTATCTACTTAAACTAAGTAGATAACTTTTTGATAAAAAGGGAACTTTCTACAATCTACTAAAGTTACTGCCTGTGCGTTCTGATGACTTTGATGAACTTCTAGGAAAAGTTAGTGAGCGTTCCCGGTTAGATGAACGTACCATAGCGTCACTACAGTTTAGTCCCCATTATCTGAGTGTAACACTCACTGTGGGTGCATCTTGTAGAGAGATCCATCGATGCCCACCGTAGTGCGGAGGCGCGGGGCGTTTTTATTGTCTTTGAGACGTGTGAGGATCGCACCCAGTGTGGCAGCAATCAGATTAGCAGAGCGAAACGAGACAATCGCGCACACGTGCTGCACGGCAATGCAGTCGTCCTCCGACGGCTCCACGCCTAAACGGGTCAGAATCTCCTTGGCTTTGGTTAGTCCCTCTTTGCTCCTAGAATAAGAGCACAATGTTATTACTGGAAGTGCAGGCATGTTATTATCTTAAAGCGCATTATATTTGATTATATCTTAAAATGTCTTAAAATTATATTAAAATATAGTTAAAATTCAGAAACCACTTTTATTTTGGTTTGTTTTTCCAATCACATTTTTACTATCATTGTAAAAATAGCCATTAAAGCTGAACAACATGAATTTCAGAATTTGTGGTCAAGCTAGTATGAACCTGATGATCCATGTTGTTCAATAATTGAATGTAAAAGGAAGCAGCAAGGATAGAACGATGACTAACTTCTCAATGGCAGAAACATGCTTGGTTTCAATTTTCCCTTTTGTAAGGAGCTCTGGAGTGATGCGGCCCTCAAACAGCAGACCTTCTTTAGCCATCTTCACCAGGATCAGTCTCACCAGCTCTCCCATGTACATCCCACTGACCATCTTCTCAAACCTGCAAAACAACATTGTGTTGCTGGAACTCTAAGCAGTCGCAGTAAAGCGCCTTTTCTGAGAGCTTTTGTGGTTCTGTGACTCACAATTGCTTGCCGGGGTTGAAGGAACCGCGATCGATCTCCCTGTCAAACTCGGTTCGGATATCTTCCAATGCTCCGTCATCTCCGAATGCCCCCCATTCAGTGTTGATGCACATCCTGCCTTCATCTCCCTCCACCAGGTCCAGGTGTCTCAGTTCCTCCATGTAACACGCATTAGTGCCGGTACCTGAGGAACAATTGTCAAAATTGAGACATATTCTTACTTTAATACAACTTATTGACACTATTAAAAGCGTTTTATTTTTAAAATAATTTTGGGGTCTTTAATTTGAAACAAAAATATTCTACTCAGTTTTGGTATTTACAATGCATAAACTTTAAACCTCAGTAGTAAAACTGGGCAAAACACAGATAGAACCATATAATTCTAAGGTAGCGATTTAGAACTTTATTTGTGGCATTTGCTGTCCACAACAGTATAACCGGGAACAAAGTATATGATTTACTAAGCACTACAACTCAAAAAACCTGCATAAAACTAAAAATTATTGTAGAACTTTGTGATATATTCACACTGTTTTCTCACCAATGATGATGCCGACTTCACAGCGCTGGTCATCAAAGCCACAGGTCATCATGGTGCCAACAGTGTCATTGACAACAGCCATGATGTCTGCATCATAGTCCTGCAAATATATATTTTTCCCATTAAATCGCTCTGTACATCCTTAAGAATAAATGTTTCATACACAAAGAAGATTGATCAAGCTCACCCCACGTTTTTTGATGGCTTTATTTAGAAGTTTAACTACATCCATTCCCTCAACTCCACTGGCCTTGAAGCGTTTGGTCCAAGTCAGCAAAATAGCCTGCAAAAATACAATAAAAATACATTTGTAGACAAGAATTATTAATAAATTGTGCTGAATGGATCTATGACACACAGCTGTAGAACGTTTACTTGGAACCATATTGGAATAACGTCTGGAATACTTTAATTACCTCATCCAGTTTACTCTGTGCACAAGGGAATGAGAAAGTGAATCCCACCGGAAGCTTCTTGTCTTTAATATTGTGTTTTTCCATGAAGTCTCCAAGGCATTCAGCCACATGATCAAACAGCTGCAAGAAACAATGAGGCAGGATGGAGACAAGTAAGATTACAGAGAGAATTTGATTGCTTGGGCCTCTGAAGATCAAAACTTCTAATTTAAGATGTTTAACTTACCATTAAGACTAATTATTACACACAAATTTTGTTGATAGTAAGTTCTTCATCACCACAATCTCAAACATATTAACATCTCTGTCATGTTTGTGTTCATTCACACAACAAAGTGCCAAATATAAGAATAAAAGAGTTTGTATTTGCTGATGTCTGTTGAATATCTTTAGGTGGATGAAGGTTTGGTTATATTTACCCGTGTTCCGCTGCCATGGACAATATCTTCTGGAGTCTCATATATCTGACTTTCCATCTGCACGGTCTGTTTCTTTTCGTGTGACACTTTTACCCTCAGAATACGGAAATTAGAGCCCCCCAGATCTAGGGCAATGAAATCTCCCTTTTCTGTCAGAGAATTCAAGAATTCATTGATATTACAATTACAGTATTTATAATTCACATTGAGCTCAAATCTATGCAAAAATTCTCTCATCATTTACACTCCTTCAAATTGTTACAAACTGCTTTCTGCTTTTGAACACAAAAAACCTTTAAAAATCCACTAATAATGTACACACTGTATCATCTGCTTTTTAAAGCTTAAAAAATTCAGATTGTCTATTAAAATTGCATTAAAAGGAGCAAGAGCAATTGTATTTAAAGTGTCTCCTTTTGTATTCCAATAAGAATAAAGTTTTATTTAATTCTTTGTAACTATTTATTTAATGATTTTCAAAAGATTAAACTAGAACATTAAACTTTTCACTTTTTTTAAATTGCTTAGTTCGACAGCTCAAAGGAAACTGTGTTAACAACCCACTCACGATTGGCTGTATATACTATCAATAATGCTAAGACTGTGTGACAACATTTATTTTGGTGACATTTACAAGGGGGTTTACTAAGGAATGCATAACTGTGCAGGCCACAGACATTGACCATTCAACACAGACAGCACCCTCGGGCAACAGCCAGTAAACCCACTTAGCCATGAATTCTTGGCAGCAGATTCTACAGAAAATGTTTGTATTAAAACAGTGATTAACAGTCTGTGTGTGTCTTTTACAGTGAAAGAGATTAAAACTGAGTGGAGTAATAGTTGATTTAAATCAAAATGTTCTCTAGAATGTCTCAAAGCTTCTCAACGTGTCCAGATTGTTGATACTATGTGGAGTTCCTGTTGCCAAGCAACAAGCAAACCCAAATGGCTTTTTTTTTGCTCCCTCTTGTTTCTAGATTGTAAAATAAAGTCTTTCTCAGTATTAAAGATTTTTAAGACTGCCTTTTATGCATAAAGTTTAATAGATGAATTTAGAATGATCGCTATAGTCTATATTATGAATGGTATAAACAAAAAGAATATTTGGCAACCAGCCTGAAAAAATGCTAGTGTTTAAATAATAGATGAGTACAAACAGAATAGCTGTACTGCATAAAATACAGCAAAAGGCTGTTCTAAACCTGATGTGTGTATGCTTGATACAAAGCTGCTATGCATGCTGGGTAATGTCTGCAATGATGGATGTGTATTATTGATTTGTAGGCGTGGACTGATGTCAACTTTCACATGCCAATCTGGGATTACAGCCCATATAATCTGTGATGTAACCCTATGTGTCTGATTGGACACTGCAGGCCATGTTGAAAGACATGATCACATGTCAGTGCAGCTTTTATAATACTTATTTTATCATACTTAATACTTAATTTTTTACTGAATTTTTTACTTTAATTCTTAATTTTATTTAATACTTAATATTTTGTTACTTTAATTTTGCCCCTCTGAGGCTCAGTTTTACTCAACATTCTCATACATTTACAATATACAAAGAAGAAATCTGTTTGTTTTTCTGTAATGTACAGACATGCAGAATTAGCAGTTTGCTATGTTCACTACTGAGACATGGTTGACATGCTAGACATATTTTTATGCACATATCACAATAACTTAAAACTTAGAAGGAGTTCAGGAAGGAATTACAGTATTAAGGGACTCCTGCTTATTTATAATGTAGTTTAATGTTATTGTTGTCCGAAAGAATTGCAGACTCACCTGATCCATCAGGGATGGATCTCACAAAGGTGGGCAGCATCTTCACAGTAGCTGTCGGGTTGGTGTCTCGGCCCAATCCGTTCTCCATTTCTCTTCGGAAACGGGCCATGACGTCTCGCAGTGTCTCATCAGAGAACCGCATGGAGTATAAATATTTGTCAATCTGAATAAAAACAGAAGATAAAATAGCATTGACAAAATAGCATTAGCACAGCTAAAACTGGTGTTCAGTTTGAAAAAAATTAAGTTTAACTGTGCCTCCCCAAAGGGCCCAAGTGTTTAGTTAGTTTAATTATAATCAATAATAATAAATACAAGTTAATATAGACAAATGCCAAAGTACTTGAAAAATATGAACAAGTCACTGCCTGCCATTTTGCTAAGGTCATGCTGTCCTTGAATTATATGGCCAGCAACCTATCAGACATACCAGAAATCTATAGAATATACAGTTTATAAACACAGACTATATTTATTAAGAAAATGGCTATCTGAAAATGTTTAATTGAAGCCTAATGGATGAAAGCTATAAACATTAGCATCTGTTCATGTGTATGCTAACTCATAAATAATATCACTGTGAGCACAGGTTACGGAAGAGTGAGGCTGACTGCTGTATGTGATGCCATTCATGAAATAATTATTTACATTAGCTGATGTTTTAATGTGATTTAAGCTAAACATATAGAGAAATTTTAATGTAATTTTATCATCATTCAGAATAAGAGAACACGCTTTATTAGGGATAACAGCGTTCTTTAAAATAATGAATTTAGAAAAATAGTAGTCAAAAAATAGTATTAACAGTATAGGTCTGTTGTGTTAAATTAAGTCTGTTTCATCAAACTACTGGAAGTGGGTGTGTACGTAAGAGTCAATGTGTGACCAGCTCAACTTCCTTTAAACCGGTAGAACAGTGGTAAAAATGCCATAACCTAAACCAATAATAAGGGAGACATGAATAGAGGTTAATCTTTGCATATGATAAGAGCGCTCACATTGAAACTGAAACAAAATGAGATTTAAAATTGTTTTCTTGCAATATAGAGATGTTTACCTGCCTAAAATTAAATTAAACAGCGGACCTACGCTGTCATAAATCCTTTATCAGTTAACACCAGTGCTCAGGTGTTACACTGTATCACAGCGGATAGGTTTCATGTGGGCTTGTCATGTCTGTCCTACGTTGTCATGGTAACCACGCTGTTGCACAATGTATTGCTTCTGACATTGTGACAAGCCTAAATTTGGTTCTGTAGTTTTTATTGCAGCATATAAAATGCCTCACTTGTATGTAGTTTTATAATAAAGCTGTTTTTGTATTAAAAACATTTTAATTGATAGAATATTTACTCTAGGCATGAGAAGCATGGCCAAATGAATTAAAATAAATAGAATGCATTGGCTTAAAATGAGATTCTCAGGCATGTACGTACACGCATTAGTGTTTAAGAGTCTTTCCCTCTATAATTCAAACACTCGGTCAAAACTGCTGTAAAAACAAGCTGTCAGTCAGCTGTGGTAACCAGATACTCTGTGGAGGAGGGGCTTTAAACGCTCACAACCACCTTCCCCCACATTGGGACATACTCTCCAATCAGCACGTTCACACAGAGACACGACAAAAAACACAAAAAACCCGGCCCTCTCTTCATGATGCCTCACATCCTGTTTCAAGGACATTGCAGCACAGACCCGACATTCTACCTCGATTGTGTCATCATCACTCGCAAGGGTATACCTCACCCTCTCATCATCTCTGTCGCATGGAGTGTGACGTAGCCGCTGCGGCCAGATGTACGTGAGGCACGGCGCATCTCACGACTCTAACAAGAAGCTATGAAGCTTCAAAACGCAGCCCGTGTCACCTGTTGTCAAGTATCTACAGCCGCTCTCGAGAGCAAATGTGAACACGTATGATTAACGTTGCTAGCGCTGGTTAATATTAAAGATGGCAACTCACCTTTTTGACCTGGTCATCCTTCAGCTCAGTGAAGTAGTAGGCCAGAAGCTGTGCTGCTATCATCTTGCTTCACCTTTCTGGTGAAAATAAAATGTTAGAAGCCTGAGTAGATCCTTTAAAATCCTTTCCGGTAAGGTCAGGAAACAGATTCGAGGCTCAGAAGCAACGTGGGTTAACTGTAATAAGAGAAGCCGGCATGTAGGGGTGTTCCCTCGCAGCACAACAGCAAACCCTCTGACTGTTCCTTGTCGGCCTAGGAAGTCAAGCTGCATATAATGCGCTTGCATGAGATGCAGCAGAGGCTGGGATGGACAATGGCTAAAACCCCGCCCACTCACTCTTCTCCTATTGGCTTAGATTTATAGGCAGGCTTCTGAGGCAGAGCACAGCTGACGGCCCCCTCCTTTTTCCTCACTCCTCGCTCTTCCCGCCTCCCCCCTCCATTTTTGCTTCTCTGTCCTTTTCAGTCTCTCTGTGCTTTGCCATCTTCCTTATTCTCTGACATTTACCACCGCTCTTCCTCTTTGTCTAAAGGCGGGATCTTAAAGAGGAAAAGGGCTTTACCTCATAGAGAGAGGCACGTCGAGCACGTCCTCAAAGCGTCACATACCCAAAGGGAATCTGAGGCATCATCAACCTCACAGTCTGAGGGAAAATGCTGAGTAATGGTACCACACAACCAAAGTCATATCAGCAGTATTAAAAAATGTATGTTACTTTTTCCTGCTTCTGTTCATAACAGCAATACCAGCTCTCTTATGAAGCCCGATTGTGTGTAAAGCTCTAGAAAATAAGGAGATAACAAAGCCTGTAATGTAATTTGGGGGGTTGTCAGCAGGGACAAACAACACAAAATTGCATGGGGGTCAAACAGGAAAGACCTGTTTGCCCTAAACTGTGTGAACAGCTGAAAAGCAGCAACCAAACAAAAAACAGGAGATGTAGTTTTTTTGTAGAAAGGAAAAGAATTGCCTTTCTTAAAGAAATCCATTTCAGCGTGTAATTAAATGGCTAAAGTATTCAAATGTGCATCACAATGAGTGTCTAACACACCATGGTAAATAACTTTTTTTCTATATTTTGAATTCTTCATTCTGATTTTTTTTCACTCTTGTTATTTTGAGTTGTTTCTTTTCTAAAAAAGCAGTAAATTATCTTAAAAACATGTTTAATCACATTTTTAATGTTTAATCAAAACTTCAATATGTACCATATAGAAGAGTTCAATCAAAATAGCACAATCTTGCTATGTCATTTAATATTATTATCATATACAATATCATATACAATCAACACTATATTGTTCACTATATTTATTGACACATATAATTATGTGGCAATGCTTACGTCATAATTTTTCACCAGGAAATATTCATGGTAATTGGGAAATCTGTGGATGTGAGTGAGGTGCTGGTACCACAGGCCACGTTATTGTGTGTCGTGCTCCCAGGCATGCGCCCATCCTCCCTCCCTGCCAACAGCACGAGTGTGAGAGCTTAACATCCACAGACTTCTCAGAGCCAATCAGAGCACAGTTTCACCAAAGATACGTCAGAAGACCATCAAAGATGACAGAGTTTTGCTTCATTCATATTTTAATAGACGATGTATGTTTTATCTGTTATTAACACACCACACCGTTTAATTTTTTTAAGCAATCATAAAGAAAATGTGTATTGTTTAGATTGGACTGTAATACACATTTGTAAAAGTATGGAAAGATTACAGAGGAATTGCTGACGGACAGAGACACTTTTTATCATTTTGAATTTTGTCATTTTTTAACATTTATGTTTTTAATGGAAACGTTAATGAAATGTTCTGAAATTCCCAATTATAGCCCTGGTAACCCAGTTGAGTGCTGGGGGTGGTGATAGTTTGCAGGAGTCTATGTTAGGATATGCAGGAGATAACTCAAGAACCACTCACACCATTCCAATGAGGGAATGAATGTTCTATTATGATGACCCTTAGTAAATACCAGACTAAACCGGACCAAACCAGAACTTCAGCCACAATACAATTGAAATAGGCCACGGACAATGAAAACATACATATTGGTACAAAAACATACACATTGGTAATCCAGTTCCATATGACGTTAGTTTAAAGGTGACTCTTACTAGCTCTATAGCGAATTGTACCATTTCTTGGAACAGGATAATGTGATATAAAACACACAACATACAGTAACTGCAACCAAGAATGACTGTGTAAAACGCATTCAAGTATTTAAAAAAATACAAGGGAACAATGTCCAACTGATAAAGTATTTTGCATAGTGGAGTAATGATATCACTTCCTGATAGACATACTCATGCTGGGAGTGTTTGTTTATTTAGTCTGCATTACAACGGAAATGTGAAATATTGTCTCACTGTTGCAAAGCACTATTTTTGACCTACCCAGAGGTGTAACAGTCCATGAGGACTGAAAGTTCATGCATGAATTGTCAGTCACCAGGGCATATACCAAGTGAAGCTCTTTATTGTCACTGTACACAGTGTAACAAGATTATTTGTACTCAATGAGGTCAGACATAAGGGCCACCATCAGTTACATTTTCAGTAAAAATTACATAACAAACACATAAAAAATGAACATAAACCATATTCTCATTGCTTCTTAAAGCCGTCAAGTAAGCCATTTACACAGGTGCTTAAGAGGAAATACAGAAAACAGCATTTAACTCTACAGAGTGTGTCTTTGTTTTTTGTAAGCAGAGCAAACCACATCTTCCACCAAAGTTGAAATTATTCATGATTTACATTAACATAAAAATGTGTGGATGTGAATGTTTTTCTTTTCTCACAGTCTTATAAGACAAGAATGTCAAATTAAAACCTAATTTAACTTAATTCATGTAATGTAAAATGTGGGATTATATTACCATAAGGTCATAGCAATAATGTATGGGAGTATATGGGCAAGGGATTTCTGTGGGTTCCCCTTCGGGGGGCTCAATAGGGTCAATATCAAACTGGGTTCCATGGACCCCCAGAGGACCACAGTGATGCACTAGGAGGTCCACAGAACATTTGGAGGAAATATTTTACACTTTGTGTCCTAACAGTTTGAAGTAGAAGTTTTTTCTATCCACACAAAGGTATAAATCAATCTTCAGGCTGTTATCTAATCCTAGCAGCTTTACCAGCAGAGACACAGGATGTAGTTTCGGTACTTACATGTGGTACAGCTTCATCCTCCTTATCATTTTCCATAACTGACGGAAAGTTAGAAAGATAGAATGTTGTGTTACTCTAAAAAGTAGGCTAGGAGATCTCAGTGTCATCTGAACCAGCTGGCTGCTTCAGATCAAACAGGATTTAAATATGTTCTCTTACATAACCCAACAATGACACCGGACTGAGGAGAGTCCTATTGTAATACCTCTTACAGGTCTGTGATTGTCAATGTGAATAATATTAAAGTTAAACAATACACAAAAAATAGAAGCCGAATGCTAATGTGCCGAGCTCAGTTGTGTATTTTGCTTGGCAGACACACTAAGCAGCAAAATGCAATTATTTTATGAGAATTAAAATCAACCAAAAAGATGCTGGATAAATGTCTCTGTTGTTGTGCCTAATTTAGGAAAGTGATGATGTCATGAATTGCCATCCCCACTTATTATAAAGTATTTTGGATTCGTTGTCATATGAGGTTTGTTTTGTCCTGCCAGATCTGGCAACCCTGGTGTTAATATTTGTGTATGTATACGCATGCTGGCATGTGTAGGTATGTTGACGTGCTGCTGTGCATGTTACTGCTGTCTGTTGCTTCTGCTCCAGCGTGCTATTCCAGGGAGGCAGTTAGACAGCATTAAGGGAAAGGATTACAGTGAGTAAACTTTTCCCTGTCCTGCTCCATGAGGATTTGTGACCAGAGGCAGCCCTGGTTGAACCGCTTTGTCTAATCCCTTAGCATCCTAAATTAGCAAAGACAACTGGAAATGTGTGAATATTATTAAATCACCTTTTTGCTGAGATGTCATATATAATTCATACTGATTTTTCATTGATACGTCTTTTCTTTGTAAATCAGTTCTTTAGTAAAGTTTTGATGCAGTGAAAAATACTTTTCTGATCAATGTTGAGCCAATTTGTTATTATCAACCAATCATCTAATCAAAAATCATCTCTGAACATTAAATCTGGCAAAACTTATTCCCAATCCAGACACCATTTTGTGTGATTAGGAGATCAAATTCAAAATTGAAAGACTAAATTCTCTCATGACATTTCACTGCATACAGTAACCCCCAGTTTGGCCTCTGTGCACCATTCATTCTGACCGCTCATGCACAGCTACTCACTGAGCCTGAACAAAAGCAGAGCCAATGAGCAAGAGACCTTCAAAGAGTGTGAATCGTGAAACAGGATAATCCTCAACACAGTGAACTTGAGACAAAAGAGGCTTCTGTGAGGTAACTTTATTACGCTACTTAACCTATTAAAAATAAAATAACACCAACAAAAATGATAATAAAAGAAACACTTCATAACAAGGCACTTATTTTTATACACAAAATATTAAATATGCAAGGCTGCAAAACATATCTTATGTTGATTATAAGAACAGGCTTTGTAAAGAAACAGGCCTCGGAGCAGCGTGAGGGTTTACTGAACTTCTTGTTTTGCTTTACAATGCTGTCGTGCGACTGCTGTGATCAGCGCCGCCCCTTTACCGCTGCCATCCTCGGACAGGATAAAATCTACCTTACACTTAGGAGCGAGCTGTCTGACAGTGTCCTTTAAGATCGTGGAGAAGCTGTAATGAGAAAGAAAACATCAAGTTTGTGTTTTGCATTATCTGTGGTTTGAACATTTTTAATATGACCCACAGATCTTTACACTTACTGGGGATGTAACTTGTAAAGTGTCCCATCAACTCCCACAGTTATCTCCAGCTGATCCAGTCCCCGGTTCTCTCTAATTTTGTCCACAATTGCAGCCATTCCTGCTCCACAGAGCTGGGCAGCCCGCCGAGAAACAGCTCCACACACTTCCTTCACAATAATACTGTCATCACAGGTGCTGTCCAATCCCAGGTGCTGCAGAATGGACCTCACTTGTAGCAGAGCCAGTCGGTCACTAGACAAATGGAACAGGCCCAAAAGTCATAATATATACAATGCATATATACTCAATAGGCAACTTGTGACAAAGCTTTTAATTGTAAGTTTTGTAGTTTAATGCAGTCAATTGCAGGTTTTATCCCAGTAAGTATGTGTAGTGTGTGGTACTGTCAAATTGATGATGTCAGGAATGTTTACCTCTCAATCTGTGAGAGGAACTTGGTCTCAAAGATGCCTCTGGTCTTTAATCGTTCTGTGATGCGCCCCCGGAACAGAAGACCCTGTTTCGTGAGGTCAATGAGAATCTGCCTCACAATCTCTCCCAAATACATTCCACTGGTCATCTTCTCAAACCTGCAAACAAGRAGTGTGACAAATTTTCTCTTAACACATTTAAGCTTAACTCTTAACACTTCAGGGTACATATACTGTAACTGTAAACATACTGTACAAACACTCTGTTTAGAAAACATTTATTTCCAAAAATAGTTGGATACAAAATAGGTGTAAAAATAGGTTGAGTAAAATAGGTGTAAGTAAAATAAACAATAAACCTACATAAAATACAATTTGTTAATTAGGATACATCATTTTGCCTTTTTCCTATGCATGGATGCTGGTGGCTAAGACCCATACTGAGGAAATTATGACAGTGTACTGCCCCCAAGTGTGCAAAAAGGGAAAAGACATTACAGTCTAAACTTGCATTTTATTAAAGCTGTCAAGACAACCGCTTGTTATACTATCAAAGGAAAACCTAACATGTTATTGAACAGAAAATCTCCAAAATCATCTAAAGATCTTTACCTTTGTTTGCCCACATTCAGTGAACCTTCATCCACCTCTCTGTCATATCTTGTCCGGATGTCTTCAATGTTATCATTCTCGCCAAACCCTCCCCACTCTGTGTTTACACACATCTGCCCCTCATCACCCTCCACAATCTCAATGTTCTTCATCTCCTCCATGTAACACACATTGCTGCCTGTTCCTGCAGAGCAACAATCATACAGACTGTGTTAAGCTTGTTCTACAGTGTGTTTGTTTAGCCACAATGAAATATCACAAAACACAACAACTGAGAATTCTGATAAAACATACCAGCAATAAGACCAATCTGGCATTTAGGATCCTCGTATGCGCACGTCATCATTGTGCCGACTGTGTCATTGACTATGGCAACGATATCAAGGTCAAATTCCTGAAAGAACAAATTGACAGATAACGCCATTACCATACTTGTTAGTTACCTTGGTCATTACTGTAAAAATAACTGACGTATGCTTTCCCCTCACGTTTCGTCTTTTGATGGCCTCTCTTAGCATATCCACAACATCATGCCCCTCGCAATCGGTTGCTTTGAACCCTTTTGTCCAGCAGACCAAAGCTCCCTAAACAAGAGGATCATACAAGAGTCAGTGTCATAAAATAAGCCAATGAGGGCAGCACCGCTACAGTAAACTACTATAAACTACAGTAAGTTAATATACAGTTTTACCTTATCAATACCAGACTGACTGCATGGGAAAGAGAAGGTGAAGCCAAGAGGCAGGCGAGTGTTCTTCATACCCATATAATCCAAAAAATCTGAGATACACTGAACAATGTGGTCAAACAGCTAAAGGAGAAAGATGGAAAAATTACATCAGGTTCTTACACAAACACATATGGAATAATAATGTTGAATTTGTGACATTCGTAACACATTCATTTGTATTTAACTGAGAAGACTTCTTTAGCCATCTGAATAAAACCAATTAAGTTTACCTCCTCTCCAGTGCCTTGCATGATCTCCAATGGGATGGCATAAATCTTGTTGTACATACGGACAGATTTACTCATGCCAGTACGAATCTTTACCACCAACACACGGAAATTGGTTCCTCCGAGGTCCAGGGCAAGGAACTTTCCTCTCTCTGTGTAAAAATAAACAAATCTGTGTAAAAATAAAACAAAAAGGATGTACCATTTCCCACAATGAGTGCTGTTCTCAAGCTAGTTTGCCTTACCTGTCCCATCTGGAGTCCTGTAAACATACGTGGGTAGCATTTTCACTGATGCTGTGGAATGGGACTCTTTCTTCAAGCCTCGCTCCAGCTCAACACGCATCTTCTCCTTCACTTCCTGGAGCTGTGTGAAGTTCAAGGAGAAGGCTGCCAGAGTATCATCAATCTTCTGATGCTGGAAAGCTAACCGCTGCGCCACCGCAGTTACCATAGCGGCACCTTTTGCGCTACCGCTTTCAGACAGCACAAAACGCACGTGACAATCAGGTACTAGATGTCGGACCACTTTATGGAGTCTCTTGGGATACCTGCAAAATTCCAGGAACAGGTCTTAAAAATTGTGGAGTTTGGAATGACAATGAGTATTTTTTGTTGTTGGAGGAACCGTCCTTCTAGTGATACGTTCTCAGAGCAGCATCTTAACCAACGTACTGTGGATGTGTTCTGTAGACTGTCCCATCCACTCCTACAGTAGTTCTGAGGGTCTTCAGCTTCTTGTTTTCCCTGATCCGTGTGAGGATGGCAGCCAAGGCAGCAGCAACCAGATTAGCTGATCTGAAGGAGACGATGGTGCAGACATGCTGGACAGCAACACAGTCGTCCTCAGAGGGCTGAAGTCCCAGTTGCGTCAGGATGTTCCTGGTGTTCTCCAAACCACCTTTATACCTGCAAACATCTACTAGTTAGAAAACCAAGTACATTTGCATTCTGTAAATGAGGGAACAACCCTAGATGTATATTAAAAAGTATTGCTTATTGTAACCTAGTAAGCATGTGATTCTGTATGTTTTTGTTGTTCCTCACTGTTCAATCAAGCAGATATAACTGGTATGGAATTTTCCCTTTGTCCGGAGCTCATCCGTGACTTGGCCATTGAAGAGCAAGTTTTTCTTGGCCATCTTCAGAAGGATCAGCCTCACAAGCTCTCCCATATACATCCCACTGACCATCTTCTCAAAACTGGGAATGACAGAAGTAGTATTAATATTTTTGGAGAATCCGACTTCAAATGACCTAAACATGGAATACCCCTATTTATATTTAAATATATATCTACAGGTGTTAACACTTGTAATGTATTACTGCTGCCAGTCAATAAGCACTTACAGCTGTTTTCCTGGATTAATCGATGCAGCATCAATTTCATGGTCAAATTCTGTGATGAAGTCATCAAGGACCCCATCATCTCCGAATGCCCCCCATTCAGTGTTGATGCACATCCTGCCTTCATCTCCCTCCACCAGGTCAATGTGTCTCAGCTCCTCCATGTAACACGCATTAGTGCCGGTACCTGAGGAAGCCATTATTAACTTTACTGTTGGAGATTATCCACCATCAGAGGCACTTGCTTAGGTAAAACAAAAGATTACATCACATTTTCAAACCTATTAGAGAGAATTGGGTTGACAATGAGGATTTACCTATAATGACCCCGACCTCACAGTTATGGTCATCGTATCCACAGGTCATCATGGCTCCCACTGTGTCATTGACCATAGCCAGGACATCCACATTAACACCCTACACACACATGGAGAAAACAAACATGGACTTCTGAGCTTCTGTTCTGTATGCTGGCACTTGCTAACTCCTAATTTCTATATTCTCTTGGGTTTAGTGTCATACCCCAACTTTGTTAATGGCTTCTCGTAGTGACTGCACCACATCTGTCCCTTGAACACCTCTGGCCTTGTAATTCTTTGTCCATGACAGCAAAACACCCTGTTTTAAAATAAATCAAATAGATCAGCAAGTGTATTGATGAAAACTACATTTAATTAATATGTCAACAATGCCTGGAACGTCTTTCCATAAGTCTAGCTTTTGTGCTGCTCATTTGAGCTGATACTGCACTACTGTATATATTACTGTACGCTGTACATGTTTACTGTACAGTATGTTACTGTAGATGTATCAGAGTGCTGTACTGTACCTCATCTATTTTTGACTGCGCGCAAGGGAAAGAAAAGGTGAAGCCGAGAGGTTTTCTCTTCTGATTAATTTGATGCTTCTGTAGGAAAGCTGTCAAACATCTTGCCACATGTTCAAACAGCTGAGAGACAACAGAAGAAAAGGCAATTAAAAGTCAATAAAAAGCTTTAAATAAATAAAGATTTTATAACATTATTATTTTAAAACATAGAGTCACAGGTCTGTTCTAACAGCAGCTGAAAACATTGCTAAATAGTCATTTAAAAGGAATGAAAAATGCATACAGTCACAGGCTGTATAAATTTAAAAGCACTTATGATAAGCATTGATTTCAAAAACAAGGTCAGGTGTTTCTCAACAGTACGTTTGCTTTATTGCTATATTGACCTTTGGATTAAAATCGAACGAATCATTATGTATGACATGTCAACTTTTTCTTATTCACATTTTCTTATTTTCTTTTTCTTATATCACCTACAACATTCAATGATTTATTTATTTTAGTTCAAGTTTGAAGGCAGCTATTACCTCAGAACCTTTTCCATTAATGATCTCTTCCGGAATGGGAAAAGTTTCGCTCTCCATCTGAACGCTCCGCTTCCCGTTTTCTGACACCTTTACCTGAAGCACCTTGAATTTTGAGCCCCCCAGATCCAGTGCCAAAAATTCCCCCTTCTCTGCAGAGAAACAGTCACAAACATCACCAATAATAGTCTGACACGGAACAAGCTTATTTCTTACTGCTTAAATGTGAAAATAATTGCAGAAACTGAGTCTTGAAAGGCAGTCACGCGACATGTTAATGTACCTGAGCCATCAGGAGTCGAACACACGTGAGTCGGTAGCATCTTCACTGCAGCTGTTGCGTTGCTTTCGCCTGACAGGCCTTTTTCCATCTCCAGGCGAAATCGAGCCGATATGTCCAGCAGTTGCTCATTAGACAGACGCATTGCATACAAATATCTGTCTACCTGTTGAGAAATTTAACGTTTTTAATCTGCTTTAACATATATGTAGATTTTAAGGCTGTATGCATGTAATGATAAAAATGAATGTATTTTAGGGGGTTTCAAGAGACAATTAAGCAGAAAAGTGATACTAACAATTTTAGCTGCCTGGCAATTACATTACAAGAGAATTATTAAATTATTAGTATTATTAAAGATAATACAGGCATGTTTCTGAAGATAAAATTTATACTGTTGTAAAATATTACAATTCATGTTTCATGGGAATTCATGTTTCATAAGGTCTTTAAAGATTATGCTTAAATACGCTCAAATACATTCATACGTATTGACATCGCACAATTCTGCCCAGACAATATTAAGGCGTAACAGTAAACGTCTGTGAAATTAAATCAGTCCCATAAACTAAGATGACGAGGTCAAGGTCCCATCCTCATATTGTTAGTTATCTGTCCACAGAACTGCCTGTGAGAAGAGTTAATGATTCCACAGACACATCATGAAAGATCTGAGAAACACTGATAGACTTAAACAGACTCCTACTGTCCTAAATATCAGATAGCCATTAAAACAAATGAAAAGAACTGATGACTGTATGTGAATACAACCACGAAGACATCAACAAAACATAACACTCAAGATATGAGGCATGTGATGGAACATATATGTTAGGATGTAGAAACATCACAGTCATCACAGCTTTCAGTTTGTGTCCTGAAAAATGTGATTCTTGTTGAAACAGGTAATGATACAAATACAAACAAATTCATATTCATAAACAAACATTTTCTTTGAGGTTATTTGTAAAGAACAGTTACTGTACCTTCTTAATCTGATCCTCCTGGAGCTTTGAGAAATAAAAAGACAACAAATGCACGGCAAACATCTTGACCTTCTGAAACAGGTGTCCTCAAATTAAAAATGATTGCTTTGATTATTCAAACCACAAATGTATTATCAAGATGAAACAAAGTGCCCTCGTCCTAAAATCTAACACTGTAATCCTCAGAGCGCCTGTTCTCATATGTGTGAGAGAAACTCTTCCTGACTGAAGTCTCTTTCCAAAGCCAGCATATGCTTTCCCTCCCCTTTCCCAGCTAAATCATTAATGGCCAAGTCTTGCTCCAGCCCCTCTGCTCTCAAACCTCTCCTAGATATGTGTTTGTCTTCACTTTAAACAGCACACTTTCCTTTGGGAACTGCCCGGTGACCCGCACCTAAAAACAGTCAAAAGTAAAACAATAGATCAAACACATTTCTCTCCAAGTTTAGTACATAAACATCCTTAGTTTGAAAGCAAGACAGCGAGTAAAACATGTTGAATGTAGAACAGATATCGGAACTCTTATCTTCATTCAACAGAAGAGAAATGACAAAATCAATGGCTAAGAATTGTTGCCCAGACTGATAAAACCCTAATTTGATTTGAACGTAAATGCAATACAGCAGTGGTTGTTACAGCAGGTTTAAAGTTTGCAAAAATAGATTAACATGTAATAAACGTGTTTGATACTTTTTGGGAATTTTTTCCAAAAGTATCAGTGTTCATAGATTAGGATGTGGCTCAGGCATTTAGCTAATGCAGTTGCTATAGTAACAGACAGGGATTAAACGGGGCCTTCAGCAAACACAGAGCAAAGTCTACAGAGTATTTTTTCACATGTTAGTGTTTCACCTTTTTGCTGAATCATATTCATCCAGGAGAAGCAACCCAACAAATTCAACTGAAGCAACTTTTGGTGTGGATGGCCTGTTACCAGTTATAAAAAATTATCAAACAAATCTTTAATTATTAAAAATGTAGGTTTATTACAAACTACAAACCAATATGTTGTATCAAACTGTTAGTTTGGTAACAGGGTTGATTCAAACCTTGCATGAGAAAGACTTTGATCTCATGAGTTGGACAATCATCTCCTTTCACTGATACTTTGTTAAAAAATACAACTTAACTAGCATTCATTGTACTCTGTTATTGGTTGATATGTGACATGGTCAAATTTTGCATTGATTTTTTTTTAAACTGACCTTTACATTAACCTTGACTGTAAGATCAACACTGATAACATCATTCCACATGTTGGCTGTAGTAGTTTGTTGGTCAAGTTACAAAAATAGCAATGGATTGCATAACGATGCTAAATATAGAAGAGGGTAAATACAAATTATTGGCTTTTAGTGGGGTGACAAGACAACTAGGTCATATGTCTTCTTGGTCACTGTAAGTTCATGGGAAACCTTATTTTAAGGACAAAATATAACTTTTAATCTTCTAGATCTTTGTAACTTCGCAACAATCATTTTTCAAAGGGAGTGAGGTGTTGAAGAGTGATTAAAAATATCTATTTTATTTTCACAGATAACAGTAGGTGACACAGGCCTGTTGTCACACTCCTAGCAGGTAAAAACCTATCGCTTCATATTCAGTTCAGAACACTTGCAATGCCCTGAAATACAGCCACACTGTTTATGGTCAACAGCACCTTTCCAAACGTAGAGAGATGTCAGTCAGTCACTTTTTCCTTCTTTTCCCTTTGACTTTATTTGATGAAACGTACGGGTCCCCATTTGGGCTCTGTTCTTGCACCCATTCATTCTGCAGTTGTTGCAGGAGTTCTTTGGTCAGTAGTCCATCCCGCACAAGCCTGGAGGCTAATGATGAGTTTGTTGTCATTTGCTCATCTCTTTGACTCTGGACTTTTGACGCTCGCCCTCTCCTGATTGGCTGGTCTGAAGCAGGAAGTTTTGTGGACGCAGTGGCCTCTGCACTGGAGACCTCTGTAGCACGAATGAGCCGTGTGATATTTCGCACGCCGATCTGGATTATGTTGTCTAGTTCCTTTTGAATCTCGCGGATCAAGTTAGCATCCGGGAACATGTCCATGAAGCGATAGCTGTGAGGTAAGCAGTTCAAATGTATTAGCATGACATCATCAGTGATGCTTTCTGAATGCTGCAATACACAATTATTGGTTATGGATGCCTATATAGTGAACAGTTTGAATTCAGTTCAATTCAATTTCAATGAGAAACATATATACATACCTGAGCCAAAGGTAAAGATCTAGCACATCATGCACAGCTTCTAGGAGAACCAAGTCCTTGATGTTTTTAGGAGCAGCCAAGGGCCAATTCACATGTCGACATACCCAGTCAAAAGTCAGAGGCTCATCTCTACTGAACTGTCTGGCAAACTATAGGGAACATATCATGGTAACATTACCATAATATTAGCATATTATTAACATACTATTGTACATGTTAAGTGTGATAGACAATGCACCATAAATGTATCAATGCACAATTATAGAAAACAATGTTAAGACATAATTACTATATTGAACAGCTGTTAGAACTGTGGAACAGAAGTATGCCAATAATAATGCATGCAAAATTCTCATCAAATATGACTACTGCAAAATATTCAAGGTCAACTGGTTCAGTCATACCAATACAATTCAATATTGAATCCAGTTCCATATTTTTATTTCACCTTAAGGAAAGATGTGCACACAAAGGGCTGTTTCTTGTTGATGGGGGCGGTGCAAAACACGTAGCGGGAACGCAGATTCAGAGGAATATGCTGAATCATATCCGCCAAGAATTTGAAGTCATCAATGTTGCACACAAAGTAAAGTCCATCCACTTGTGAAAGACTCACAAATATATCCTGTACAGAGGTGCCAAATAGAAATAAGCCTAAACACTCGAAAGTTTACATACGAATAAAACCTTACAAGGTATTACACATGTAAATATATACCTACAATGAGATTTGAGAGAGTGGCCTGAGGTAAATGATAGGCAAACATCTCAATCTGCTCAGCTGTGGGATGCAATCCTGCTACCTGATATAAAAAACAACATTAGCATCTTTCCTAATTTTAACTAGCTACAATTACTGCTAGCAGACTAGCCGTACCTCAATGGGGTCAACGGGCTTCGACAAAATCTCCTTCAAAACGGGCAAGTCGTCCCTTTGCATAGTAGTGACCTCACCCTCTTTAAACACAGAGCTGAAGCGTCCGGCTCGCCCTGCGATTTGCAACGCCTGGGAGGTAGAAATGGTGTCCAATTCCTTCTCACCCTTCTCATTCACATTTGGCTTGACCAGAGAATTAAAGATGATTCTTTTAATGCTCCTATAGTACATTAAGAAAGAGGCAGGTTATTTAAAGAATGGTATTAATACATGCCACAAAAGGTCTAAACAAAACAACCCATATTAAATGAATACTGGTTTCATGCTACCGAGAATGAAGAGTGACTCACAGGTTTAGACCCATTCCGATTGCATCAGTGGCAACAAGTATTTTGCAAGGGTCGTCTGGATCATTAAACTTCTTAGCCTGAGCCAACTTAGTGCCTGTTGATGAAACGCAATGTTACGTAAATGATGTAACGTCAATGTGTCGTTTTAGTAACAGCAAAGTGATTTGACAGATTCTCTTACCAGGTGGCAGACTTCCATAAATAACAGCACATTCCAGTCCACGTATTTCTATCTGCCTGCTGATGGAGTAGATGTCATTTTTACTGAAGCACACAATGCAGTCACCAGGCCTCAGGTTGTCTAATGATTCCACGGCTTGATTTGAGATTGAGAATGGAGTCAGCCTCTTATAATTGTGAACCTTAAAAATCAAGAAAAACAACTGGTGTCAAAGCATACTAGTGCTCTCAACTGCCATTGGTTGGACACACGGATAGCCCCACCCCTAAACAGCATCTCAGCCTCACCTCAACCTCCTCACCAGTGGTGTACATGAGTTCAGTGACAAAGTCAATCGCTGCAGCCTCTCCACACACATGAATCTCCTCGGCACACAAACCTATTCAGCAGGAAACGTATATAACTTAATACTTGGATCCTTAACATTCTTATCTGGAAAACTGAAAGTGGAAAATTGGCTACATAATGTATAAACAAATGGTCACAATGGTGACATCTCTAGCTGTTAATGGTCCACAAAGCCAACCCACCAAGAAGGGCTCTTGACCACGCCCACCCTCGGGAAGGGTCTCTGATCATCTGAATCTCATCTATGACAGCCACTTCATCTAAACACAATATTCAAACAAAGATAATTCAGTGGAATTGGATGAACAGTTTATAAGTCGGTTAAAAATGAAGTGAATACAGATTCAAACAACCCCTGTTCTTACAAGGAGTGGTAACACTGCACATCTCTATTGTACAGGCGATGTGGCTAGACTGCCTTCCCTCAGGATTAACAAATATTCTCTCTTCTCCTGTCACCAGATCACACGGCACTCCCTAAAACAGAAATAAACACGCTGTGAGTTTACTGTGACGACGACTAGCGAAAAGCATTTAAAACAATGAGGCACTAATAAGATGAACTAAACTCACTGCATCGTTACTCTTCTCATAGATTTCATGAGCCAGCAGCTTTAGAGGACCACAGTAAACTCCAGATTTGGCCGCCAGGTATCTCTGGATAGCATGATAAGTCTTA
Organism: Yasuhikotakia modesta; assembly: GCA_036877545.1. Lineage (NCBI taxonomy): Eukaryota > Metazoa > Chordata > Actinopteri > Cypriniformes > Botiidae > Yasuhikotakia > Yasuhikotakia modesta. The sequence continues at coordinate 7,549 of JBAJNP010001087.1, read as the reverse complement.
CCACTGTTGGTGGGTCCTGCATGAAAAATAATCTTTCTTTGAATGGCTCTGGCCTCAGGATACCTGTAAGATACATTTAGCACACAATTACAAGATTAAACCGGTCAAATACTGACTATAAATACTACAACTGACTATGTAGCATTATGAGACAGCATTTGCCCTCTACACCAAGAATAAACCAGTGGAGAAAATTCTGAGTACCAGTTGGCAGGGACCCGCAAGTCACTGATTTTGCGCAAATCATCCATACAGTCCAACATGGGGAATATCTGTTTGGCGTGTCTCATAAAATACGGGAAAATATCATCTATGTGGCCTAGAGTAAAGGAGACAAAGGTGAAGACAACAGGGTTAGACCTGTTGTCTAAAACTAACAGGGTTAGTTTTAATGGAGGTAAACACTCACCAGCCCCACAGCAGATGTCATTGAGAATGATGTGCAAGTCAGCGCTTAGTGAGTTTATTTCCAGCACATACTTCCTAAAGCTGACAAAGGCTTGATGAAAGAGACGAGCTGTTGAAGTGTAAACAAACATATCTATCAGAGAAATGCCTTGATACATACATGACAATACAAAATGATGCATTTGAAACTATTATAACAGAAAGAAGCAGAAAGCAGTTATAAAGATCAAAGCATCCCAGTGTTATTCAGAAACGAAACCTACCATCTAGTCCTTGGTCAGCTGCCAGTTTTTGCATTTCTTTCCTTTTGTAGAATTTATTTAGTACTTTAAGAAGTTCGCCTATTAAAAATGTAGAAAAAAATCGCCTCTTTTAACAATTAGTAACAACAATGGTGTGTTTTTCATTCAACTTATAGAGAAAACACTTGTTTCTCCTTAAATTCAACCAATACTGTCTGAAATAATTGACATATCTCTGAACATTCGCTTTACCTTTGTCCAGCGGTTGCGTTAACTCTGCGCCGACAGACTCCTCTCCGCCTTCATCACTTTTGATGGTGAGGGGTACAAACAGTGAGGTGTCCGGTGGTCTCGATGAGCTGTTTGAGGATAAATGCCTCCTCGCAGGGTCGAAGTTTTTAAATGTTTTTCTTGTTGGAAGCAAGGAAGCGTGATTTGCTATTCCAACACTTGATGAGGTAGTGCTAGCACATGCTCGGTATCGGAGGTGGGAGCGCGACAACAAATAAACACAGCGATTTACAGACATTTTAAATTTTCCTTATTCAAATGCAGCTGTCTTAACGGAATAGTGTTTAATAGGATATTCGCACAGTTCATATTAAAACTTCATACTGATGCAGCAATTTACCTACAGTTAACACCGCAAGTCTCTATGATGACAAGGAGGTCACTGACAACGTGCAAAAGGCCCCAAGATTTTTTGGTGCCCGATGTAATGCCTATTTTTTATTACAAAGGAAGTCGAAAGATAAAAGTCGAAATTCAACAACATGTAGGGAAAATTGGTTATATATGTACTACAAGCTGCTGTATTAAAAAAACAAGTTTGCTATAATTTTTTAAATCCTGAATGTTATTTGTTTTTTGAATCTGGCATAAACTTAAAGTACTTAAAGGCGCATGCGCTTGAAAGGTTGTTGTGCACTGTTGACTTCCGCAGTGAAACTTGGACCTGTCATGTTCTCAGTACTGATGTCTGTAGAATATAAACATATTGTGAGGTAAAATACTGTATATGGTCTCTATTATGAAAGGACTGAAGAATAAAAAGACAACGTTTATCGCCAGATGTAAATTGCAGTCGTATGTATTTTGACAGTAAAATAGTAGAACAGTACACCTGTAAACAATTGCAGATTTACTGCAGACGTCTTACATGTATGTAGTACCTTTATTTAGTTTAACTCTTCTATCACAAAGCGACAGTCGCGATCAGAAGGTTCATAATGGATTATTAATCCATTATCAATCCTCATAACGTTCATAAACCAAGCAAAACGCTTTAAATACAAATGTGCATTTTTTATTTTCACAGATTGGCAGATAAACAAACTATGACTGGATATGTACAATTGTTCAGATTTACAAATGACTGGTCTTGGCTCGGTGCTCCACAGCCCGACTGACACAGGGGAAGACCAGGATAGAAAAGTGAGTGTTGACACTCACTTTTCTATCTTTCCACTCAATGTTTATGAATGCAGACATTCCTTTTAGTAGTGTGAGTTTTAAAATCAAAGCAGCAGAAGAGAAAAAGAGAACAGCTTTCGATATACACTGTTAAAGCTGTTAAACAGACAAAATAACAAAATAAATGCATTTGCTTCATAACCCACAAGACATATACAAAAGCATTTGTGAACAAAAAGTGAAACATTGTTAACAACCCCTTTTTAATGAACCTTAAAGCAGGATGACATGCCAGGGATATAACATTTTATTTCTCTATGGACCATCTATAAATTTAGGCATTATGAAATGTGTGTTGTGGCTGACATTTAGCATAAAATTTGTAAAGTATTACAGAAAACTAAACAGCAACTTTATGTTGCCTTAATTTCCTATTGAGCCAGTGTTTTTCAAAACTGGGCTTACAGGTTGCATATATATATATACGCATTTTAAATACACAAACAGCTGCAGTTTTATAAAGCTTTTAGTCCAATGCCTCTTGCAAAGCCTCTTTGAAAACAAAAAAGAAAGAAAATACACTAAATAAGTTAAATTATGAATACAGTACAGCCTGGGTGACACAGAATGTGTTGCCATTCTATTTCTTGACCTTTTTAATCAGCTGACCCCACAGCCTATATTAACTGTTACTATAAACTCAGATTCTCACTAATAATCCAGCATGCATGAGGAAGCTCTTTATAATGTGTTTATATGTGTTTGCTCTATGTGGAACATAGAGACTACCAGTGAGTGCAAAGAAAAACATTTCTTCATCTAGGGAGGCGTGCAACCTTAAAAATGTGCTAAATGATTGACAATATTGTTTCCAGTGCTTTCTAAAAAGTGTCCTTGTATGCTAACAGATGCTCGCTGTGAACGGCAGGGTGGACAGAGCCAGTTCAGGCACAGTTTATCAGCATGAGCTGTGAGGGACGACCGTGTGAACAGCGATCTGTATGCGTGTTCAGTGAAAGTTGCTCTCCTGTATCGTGACTGCTCACGGAGGGGCACAAGGGTCCCTGGTGGGTTGCTGCTCACATTTCCGGCTGTTCAGCAGAGAGACTTGGCCGAGGCTCGGGTGACTCGTAGCGTTGATGGAAGTTGCGTTTCCGCATTTTCTCTGGCGCTTTCCTCCACAAAACTATTTCCTGCAGAAAACAAACCATTAATTTACATTACATTTATTCATTTGGCAGATGCTTTTATCCAAAACAGTGAATTCCAGGTATACCTTTTATGATTCTGTATTGCCTGGGCTGGGATCGAACCCACAACCTGTGTGTTGCTATCGCAATGCTCTAACACTGATGAAGTAAACAGAAGATGAATACTGTACCTGCTGTTTGAAGTATCTCCTATCTTCTTCATCCACAAGCACCAGGTTCAAAAAGTACCTCACAGAAAACTTCTTGTTTACGTCTCTCATTGTGGGTGTGAGGTCATAACCAGCCAGGAAGAGTCGAATGGGAATAGATTCACCTAGCGGGAAATTATTAGGTCTTACTGGAACAAGTTTTGTTCAGGAATAATTAAACTGGCAACACCAACCATAGTTTATCTTCATCAACTACTTAAATATTTATTGTTCTTTATTTATATATTATGATGTTATATTTTTAGCACACAAAAATGTAAATATAACAGACATTCTGTATGCACACTATGTATGTTTTACATGGAATTAGTGCTTGTTTTCTCAAATTAATCTACTCACTTAACACAGCCTTGTTTAAAAGACCCACACCAACCAATCAGAACATGCTACAGGATACCCAAAATGCATCACTGCTTACCTTTGACTGGTGCGCCATCCATAATCTCATATTTGGCCACAGTTTCTGTCTCAGTAGTGGTACTCGGCCCTAGACAGGCATTGACACATGTCAGTACTCTTTCAAAACACCCATTTATGCATCTTATGGTTATTTATATAAAATTCTATATTAGAGGAACTCAGGTCATACCAATTCCTGTCATTTCTTTCTTGATCAACTGAAGCTCCATGTGTTGGATTTTAATTCGTACGAGCAAGAAGTAAATTTTACCCACAATTACATCTTTGAGGTGATACCTGGCAGATAATAGAAAGATTATTGTTCACTCAGAATTTGACTACATTCAGTAAAAAATAAATACTACTCTTCTAAACTTCTAAAACAGGATTAAATAAATGGCTATATTCACAGACCTACAAAACAAAAAGCACTTACTTGGACTTATTATATTCAAATTCAATATGTAGACAATCTTCAATGCCCACTTCCATTTTTATAGAATTGTTGACTTCCGGGTAGGTGGCCAGCTGATGAACAATGAGGTCATATTCCTTGACCAAATCACTCAGTCTCCTCACAATTGTAACTTTAAGGAAATACCTGCAGGGACATTAAAAGCACATTATCTCTGGATACATCTGAATGTTTAAACCACCACTGCTGTTCCTTAAAGCAGTAGACAAATTACAGACTTAAACAGAAATAATAATTTAATTATTAAATACTGACTGCAGTTTTGAGCCAAACATAGTACTCGAGTACTATGCACACTTAAATACTAACCTCAAGTGTTTACTAACCTCAGCCGCACATTCGCTCCAACATACGACTCATATGGCTTTTCCACCTGCATGAACTCAAAGTCATAACTGCGGTTCTGTGTCAGCTCTCCAGGCAGTGCGAGCTCCTTCACAAGGTTCACAAACTCATGAGTATTGCTTTTATCACTGAAGAGCTCTGCATTGGAAAACACAGATAACCTCTCATGATATGGTTAGACAGAAAATGATTTGTGGGTTTGGTAAGGGCATGCAGCAAACTCAGATCAAACAATTCACTACCTAGATCATAACAATCTTGGTAGCAAAAAGTGTGTGTGTGTGTGTGTGTGTGTGTGTAAAGAATAATTAATAGCCAACATAAATCACCTTAAAAAAGGTTAAACATATTTTTATATACAACAGTTAGGAACCATGTTTCTCCTAAAATCGTTTAGAAAGGTTTGACCAGAGAATGACACAAATGACCAATCAGGATCAAGAATCAAGACAATTGTGTAATAAATAATCAGAACAATAGATGGACAAAAACAATAGCAAAAGTTCCAAATAGCAACAAAGTTTCACAATAGCTGAAACAAACGTATTCCCATTGAAAGCATTAATAACACTTGAATAAAGAAATAAACATTTTGGACCCAAACAGATTAATGTGCTGTGCTTTTCAAAATGGGCACCAAAGCAGTTTGCCTCACTCACAGAAAACACATTGCACAAATTTCCATGTGACATCCACATGCTCTCCTAAGCTTTCAGCATATTACAATTTTGTTACTAAACCTCACTGCATGACTGACTTGAGCAACACAATAACAAAATGTTTGTTAACTTACCAATCTGTCCGACAAACTCAATGCGAATTCCCTGATGTTCAAGTCGTTTGCCTGTTTGTTTCACATTAATATTTACCTTGGGGTGACATAAGACAATAAAATGGTAAATTGCCTTTCAAAATAAGAGACTTTGGGAAATTACTCACAAGTGATGTCTGCTCACTCACCTTTCCTGTGACTGATTCTCCATCATAAAACAGATAATGTTTTTCCAGTTTCCCTTCCTCAGTCTTTAGCTCTGCTGTTTTTCTGCTTTCAGCATCGTTCAAAATAACATCGATTTCACACACAGGACTAAACAGGCCCCCAAGGAAACTCTGAAACAACAGTCACATATCAGTGGTAGCATATGATGTAAGCTACTGAGGGAATCCCTGATTCAACAGATGCACAAGTGTTCACCATTATATAACAACAAATAGCCTCCACAAATAATTACTCTGTAATATTTTACTATTATTAGGTACGTATTAGGTATTATTTTACTAGTATTAGGTATTATTAGGTATAAATGGTTGGCCTTCCTTTACAATAAGATGACATCACACTTATTAAAATTACATTGCATGTCAAACTGTTATTTTTATAATTCAGTTAATATCTTTTTAGGTTAGCTTGTCTGCAAATCCTGTCTCTACAATTACAATCACATGTATACAACACAGAACGACTGTCCTTTAAAATACAAAGAATATATAAAAAAAATATATATATATATAGTGGAAATTGCTTGTATGCAACTTAAGTAAACAAGCACAGATTGTATAAATTTCCCACGAGGACTATTACAGTCTACAAACAAGAGCACTATCGGTGTCTGATAATATCCCAGTTTCCCCACCTCACGAATCCTTTCCCACTTCCATGGCCTACTTTACATGGCTATGTAAAGTACAAACATGTTTAGCACCATTGTGAGTTTAATTGTACGGAAAAAGTAACTACAGGAACCATTCAGCCTACAAATATAATGTGATTTAATGCTCACCATTGCAGCTCTGTCGCTTTATCCTGCGCCTATCCTATACAATTCCTACCCCTTCCTATACAAGCGTCCGCTGTATTCCTGCTCCTCTGAGCAAACCGAGCAGGACCTACAGGAACACAGTGAGTGAATTCTGAACCATTAGGAACATGGATACAGGAATTTCAAAATAAAAGTTTTGTAAATAGTTACATTATATTAATAGACTATATGCAATGTAATTTTTTATGGTATTGTGATTTAAAATGTATTAAACACTATTAAATTATAGAAAAATCCTTGCTAAGTGTCTTAAATAACTGTACTGTTTGGTACACTTGCATGTCGTAATTCTTAATAGTTCTAGCTTTGGAATTGTACTTTTTTATTATCATTCTTATTTATTTTAATAAATATGATTATACTTCTGTGAGTATATGTGCAAATAGAAACTACTCTATCCATTATATATAGTTCTGAGTACAGATAACAATGAGGCGATTTGCCAAAAATGTCAGAACTTTTGATATTTTTTGATATTTTTTTTATATTTAGTTTGATATTCCACTATTATACATCATCTATAAAAATGTCTTGTTCAGAGTTAGTTCAGGCCTGCTAATGTACTGATAGAAAAGAGCTGTAACTAGCTTTCATTTACTACTGAAACTGAGAGTCATATAAGCAATGTTGAGCAACCCTCAGAGCAAGTATTGGTAAAAATGATGCATGTTGCAGCATGCTGGTAATGTTAGCAAAACGTTCCATGACAAAAGAATGATCAAAAAGTTAAGGCAGTTGCAACTGCTACTGAGACTGAACACCTATTATGTGGAAAACATAAATGTGAAAAAAATGTAACCCCCTTATTTTGCAGCCTAAATCGGGCAAAAGTTTTCTTATGAGAACACAATGGATACAATTTCAGAAAGACGAATTTGAAGGTGGTGTTGTTAAATCTGGTGTAAAGGTAGAAGCTTTATCTTTCCAGAGATAGAATAATGAAAGAATAACCAGACAAGAACAATGATTGTCAAGAGTTAACTTAAAGGTTAGGACTCTAGACACACATACTACAACAATTACTGTT
>JBAJNP010001086.1:0-69584 GCA_036877545.1 Yasuhikotakia modesta | reverse complement strand
GTGTGTGTGTGTGTATATATATTTTAAATGGTAAACATGAAATCCAAACAAAATGGAACGTCACCTGAATTTCAGGACTGGATTTGTAGTTTTTTCTCTCTTGAGAAGGAATCTCACTTTCTAATAAATAAAAAAAGAGAAAAAAACAAATGGAGTAATATGGAATTAGATTAACGGTCGACATTACAAACTTTACAGGGGTAACAGTTGCCCTCAAGGCAAGAAGGACTGAAGCGTGTTGAAAAGTTGAAAGTACGCCACCTGCAGCCTGTGTCAAGTTGGCCCGCAGAGCCTGAATGGTCTCCTTGGCTTTCCGTAGTTCAAACTCCAGAACTGGACCAGGGAGAAGTGGGTCACACAAACAGGCATCCAACCAAAAAAAGGGAACAATGAAACACAACAAAGGGGAAAAACAAAGGATGGCCATGAAAAAACAAAACAAATAAAAAACAGAAAAACAACAACTTTTGTAAGAAGCTGAGGACCAGGAACATGCACACTATGGATCTAATGAACACATGCAGCAGAGATCATCAGATGAGGCGTCAGATAACGTCAACACTACCAATTTTATTTTGCGTCAAATTTTAAATTCTTATCAATTTTAGATCATTTACTAGCTGCTGTCTGACCAGGGATTTGAAGCAAAGTCTGTTTAAGACAACTGGATGATCAGTTTCAAATAGCTTTAACTAATCAACACCCACAAATGTTACAAATACACAATGCTTTACTAATAAAGCTTACAAACATATCAAAGCCCTCTGTAAGATAATCCATCTAGTTTCTATACAAATTGCAAATTGTAGACAGATAAATGTCAATTGCTGTTTGAATTAGATCTTTGTTGTTAAACAGGCCAGTTGTATAGGACAGGGATTTGCTAGTGTATGCATAAACCTGCAGCAATTGTTAGGCTGTGGACCTGCTGGGCGAGTACAGTAACAGAGTACAGTAACAGAGTAACAGAGTACAGTAACAGAGTAACAGAGATTCAGTGGTAAACAAAAGCATGAATAGCACAACACTTTGCATGACTGTGCACTGATGATCAATAGGTGGGACACTAGGTGGGACACTATAGGTGGGAGAGAAAGAGAGGGAGAGTGAGACAGAGAGAGAGCTTATAGGGCACTTATACTGTTGATCATCAGCGAACATGATGCAAGTTTAACACGTGAAAATGTAAAACAAAAAATACACACAGTGGCAAAGGTGCTTGCCTGGATGGTTTGTGGTCCAGTATTGGAAAGAGAAATACTGGAATAGAGACCCATTAGACAGCCAGTAAACCCCAGGTCAGACAGCCAGGGCTGTGCTCATTGCTGAAGGGGTGAAGATTTGAGAGGACAAGCCCAATTTGTGGTACAAAAGTGACATTTTGTACAAAAATAATTTATTCTGCTGCACGGTTCCAATGGCCTTTTACTTACCCACAAATAGCTAATAATAATCATACTCAATTGCTAGTGCACAGAACCTTCAAATTATTAAATAATGACAGTGACAGTTTGTGGACTAACTTCTACAATAGTTTGCAATAGGCATGTGATTTTAACAGGTTTATAAACCAAAGACCTGCTCACACCATCTCTGTAGCTCATAAACCTATAAATGTTCTTACAACAATGGCTAACAAAAAGGTTCTTGCGGTAAAATTAGCAGTTTCTGCAACGTTTCTGTAACATTACATACAATATAGCAAAAACAGAATTTAGAAAAGGTTGTGCAGTAAGTTTTTGATACCAAACATTTGGTGTAAAAAGGTCTTATAAAATCCTGCTAAACAATGCGTGTTTGAAAGTTACGTTGTAAACCATTGAATGACTTGCGTCTCAGAAAACAAATATTTGCATTAAACTCAACTCTGCTGTTGTGTTAGGAGAGAGCAGGGAATGTTATAACAGTAACGACTGGAAAATCAGTATTTTTCAGGATAAATTAAGGCCTGAAAAGGGCACAAGATAATGCAACACACAGCAATCTTACCAAGCAATTACTAAAACAGGGAAATGACAAAACAAACTCTTTTCAATTGAGAAAGATTTTTTGGAGATTGTTATTGGCAATACAGCCCAATTAAAAAGCAACATTGTGGTGGCCGTTTGTTTAGCCTCCCGCTCTTCTGCAGAGCCGAAGATCATGTGACCGGTGATAAAAACATTCAGTGAACCGTGAGTGTGAATTCACATCAATCACAGATGCCAAGAATCGTGTCACATACGGTAACAGAGACCAAATCGTCTCTCGTAAAAGAGTTTTACACAAGCCTCTAAACCACTAATAGTTTCCACAAAACCGGTCAGTTAGCCAATTCTGTCTCGTTTTGCCTGAAAGTATCACCACATACTGTAACTGCCGATTTGTGTTCCTGGTAATTCAATGTCTTTTCAAACTGGCTATGTGGTCAGTTGTGGATTTCATAAGCAGTGTATGTAACCAGCGCAAGGGTTAGATTCAAATGTAGGAAAGATATTCGCTGTTCAAATTTATGGACGTTAAATGGAACTCAAAATTCAGCTGATGTGTTCAAAAACAACCACATGGCCCATCACTGCGGCTGAGGAAAATACACTGAACAGCCAATGGCGCCATTATTGGTGTAATGCTTTGTTCACACTGCACTTAATTCAGAACATGAAACTGGTTTAAGTTGGATACTAAATTAAACAATCAGCCTGTGTACAAAGCCTTCAGATACTTTTGAGGCTCAAACTTTTATAAGTGTTCATACAGCACACCGTCTCACAACATCTGTTGCTTGTCATATCTGAACAGCAGGATTTGTCTTACCTGCCACCCTTTCGTCTGATTCCCTGTTGCCATCGTCGGAATAACGAGCGAAATCCAGGGAGTCTAGTGTACTGATGCTGCCAGCACGATCTGTACACAAACAGATGGTAAGTTTCAAACACACCCTTATTACAGCAAAACCCAAACTATCATTTAAGGAAAGTGGTGTCATTTAGATCTGTTTTGTCAGTCAGCAATTATACAGAAAAGACTCATGTTTCTGTCTGTATGTAGGCCAAAATTCTCCAGACTGCACTGTCTACATATAATAAACTATTATAACTCTATTAATGCATGCCAATGACTGTATGTCACAGTGTGTGTTTGTACACTGGCATATTACTGTGTTTTTTTCTGGTTTAAGCCTGAAAAAAGCCTGTTTTGTGACATTGTGCAACAATTTGAAGAATTGCGGCAGATTTCCAAACATTTTTAAATAGCTGTGTCCTTGAGATTCACTTGAAACCTGAACACAAGCTTTGTTTTCACTCAAGTTGGCTAAATATCAGACTTAAAGGTGTCACATGATGGCAAGAAAGCTTGTTGACTTGGTGTCAAATTAAACTCAAGTGGTAAATTGCAGAATCTGCCCATCACAGTTTTGAACAGAGACGTATTGATGAGGGAAACTCTGATTCGTCTCTGTGGGTGTGACTTGAATATAAATGCTGAGTGTTGATTTGTGAATAAACGGCTTGTCAGACTGGTTGACAAGGAGGGGCTGAAGGATCTGTGAGGGCAACATGTGAGCTTGGCCTGTAATTTGTAAAACAGCTTATATAAGGGTTGAATTGAAAGGCTCGTGTTAAATAGTTCACACAACCATAACAATATGTCAACAGTAATATAGAGTACAGTAATATAGAGTATACTGTACAGAGTTGCCTAAAATAACACAAATACTGTGGGTCACAATTTACTAGAAATAATCAAATTATGTAAAACTACAACAATGTATGAAACTAAGCTTGTCAGCTATCAGTTTATTTATTAATCTATTATTTATTAATAGCTAACATGTCTGGAAAAGGTGGGCTATGCACTAAACCACAGGTCCAACCTTAGCCACAAATTACACTGAGGAAATATTCTGCCTCATGTTAGAAGAAGCATTTTAAACCTGTTTTAGGTTTAATCTTAATCCTGACTTGATTTATCTAGCAGGAGGGACAGCAGTAAACATACATCATTTAACATCCCCAAGCTGAATTTAGGCAGCGAGTGCTTTGCATAAACAATATGGCGTTATGCAATGGTGTTAGTAGTTATTTTAACAGCTCAAAAATCTGAGGGAGGGATAAACATTGGCTAGGAATTACACTATGAAATACGGTTTCTTTCAGAAATATTTGTCCCAGTTTAATACTCCAAGATAATTGCACATGATGTAAACACAGTGGCATTATTAAAACCTCGCTCTGTTTGTCTGAACATCACAACCAGCCCAAATGATGACACTGGCTCAGCCAATGGCATTTGTTTGGGGAAGGACTTTTGTTTGTCCAGCCAATGGTAGACAAGGTCAGTGTTCGGGAAACCTGTTTAAAAACAATATATATTTTTGGAATTCTGTTTAATGGTCGTACACCTTCTGTTATTTACTAACTAGAAGTTAAACTGGCCCAACCTTTAAAATCAAAGGCACATGCTGTTGCAAAACCAGTATTAGTTAAATAAACCTCCATGCACAACATATTAAATACGTTTATAAAGCTGTAAGGGGGATGACTTTGATGACTGTCCTACAGCTGCACCACAAAAACTGATCCAATTAAATCCCGCACCATACAGTTTCACAATTCATGCAGAGCTTCAAATCCTTCTTCATCCTGAACACACCGGGCCCTACATCTCAGAAACACTTCATTCAAGCCTCAGGCTGAGGAATAGCAGTTTAACTGTGAGGTGTTGAAAGCCTTCATTCGTCTCTTACTGCAGCTTGTTAAAAAGGTGGATGTGACAAAAGTGGGGTTGAGAGCCATCTGCTCTGCTCTGCTGGTTGCCAGATCCTCTTTGGGGAGTGGGTTTGCTTTGCGATGCTAATATAACACAGTGGTTCCTGAAACTCAGTGTCCTTACAGCCAGGTCACTGCACAGCCGTTAGCGACAATTAGGCATGTACTTAAGGGCCATATAAGTGCAGTTAGCTTACTGTACAGGCTTTAATACACTCAGAACGGGGAATATGGCTAATACCAGATCAACAGCAACCCACCTTTCCCTGGAGAATGGGTTAGATGATGTCACTTCCTCTGAGAGACTATTATGGGGGTTTTGTATGACTTCATCGTATGCATTATGAATTGTGTTGTACAAAAACGACATATTTTCAAAATCAGCCACTAGTTACCCATTGTCTAAGTTGTCTAGTCTTAAGAAAGCCATACGTGATTCAGTTAAGCGCAACAAAATGCTAGGATGTCCCGAAAACAAATTAATTTTAGCTTAAAGAGATTGTTCACACAAATACAAAAAAATTAAACAATGAATTCTCACCCCATATAATTTCAAAGCTGAATGACTATTGCTTATGAGAAACACAAAACCACTGAGATGCTTCTTTTACAAAAAAGTCATACATAACAGTGTAAATTATGATTATTTTTCATGTTTGGGTGAATTATCCCAATAACTTAAAAACAGCACACTCACAACACGCTCAAAACATGCTGACAAATACAACAAGACATGGCACAATGGGCAACATTACAACACACCGCATCCGAGTACAACACACCGTTTCTTCAAAACTCAACATATAAACAGGATAACTACTACAAAAACTTTCACACAGATTAAAGTGGAACAAGTTGGAGTCCCAGAGTGCAGCAGAAATTTTTCCCATTAGGTCAAACTTTAATAAACACAGGTGTTATAAATAATTAAGTATTGCAATATAATCATTAAAGATTTTCAAAGATTTAATTGGAATAAACCAACAAATTAGTGAATGTAATGTAAAATAAATAGGGGTGTGACTAGACTAGGTAACATTGGCAATAACAAGTCATTACAGAGAGAATCTGTGGTCCATTCTATTATCCCAAAGGAGTTTTGAACATCTTTCCTGCCCTGTTCAATTTGCATACAATATGGCATTACATCTGACAAACAGCTTAGCTAATGCTTACAAATGAAACCGAAAATTGGAGATGTGAAAAGATGAAAAAAACAGTCCCTGCTCTTGGCTGAATACCCTCAGTTTTAATAAACCATCTAAAAGTGAAGATTAGTGCAAAAGTTAAAAACTTTTAATGAGTTAAACACAGGAATATATTTTAATAATAAAACTGTTTCTGGGTTTCTGTTTTTAGGCTCATCAAATTCATATTACCATATCATGCATCACTTTACACCCCCAATACTTTTGTACCTGTTCATGGTCTGACAGAGAGAGAGAGAGAGAGAGAGAAAGAGAGAAAGACAGAGAGAGAGAAAGACAGACAGAGAGAGAGAGAGAGAGACAGAGAGAATGTTATGACCTATATTGCAAAAGATGTGTCCATTATAAATGCTCACTTTAACTCCGTGCACAAACTGTGATTACAGGAAAAAGCTAAACCAAACAGCATGCTTTGAAAGGCAAATAGTAAAAGGCAGACAAGGACACAACCAGAAAAGAATCCAATTTCTCCATTTAGGAGCAGAAAATAAGAGTGACAGGCCATAGAAGGAATTTTCAATTCTCGAACAAAGTACATCAACTCCATCCATCACTGCACACTTTACCTACCCCTCATGCGAACATCTTTTTTCCTCCTCTTTTTATCCTGCACCTGTGCAGCTGGGGTCAGTGAAAACACTTCACAATGATCATCACATAACAAAGATGAAATCCTTCACCAAACCCCTCCCACCCAGCTAGTGTGTAACATCATAAACTATCATTACATGAGTAACCGTATGCAGTTAACAGGTAGTCAAGGTAGCTGGAATATTAGTTTGCACAGCCGGTACCTTGGTGTGTGTTTTATGGTGTTTAAAGGGCAAACCGTGACTGTCTCATTGGTAATAAACTGCCTTACTAGGCAGGATACCTAGGTAGACACCTTGTTAGGTACCGGATATCTTACATATGACGAATACGGTTAACTGTGTTATTGCACACGCATCTTATCAATTGCACGAACCACTTTAGGAGTTTGAATGATCGTATTATCTGATAACTTACTAAGCGGACCTCCAGCACCGGCTCCCTGCTCCTTGCTTGCGGGTGGAGTTCCGCTCTGCCTCTCGAAGTTGCCTGGATTGGAGAAATAATCCCGCAGCCGAGGCAACTCCCGTCCAGCTTCCAGGAGCTCCGTGTGAAGCTCCAGGGCCGTGAGGATGTACTGATCCCGAAGGAGCTGCGCTGCGATCGCATCCATCGACACCCGCGTCTCCGCGCCTGCTCCTCCTATACCGGCCACTGCAGCCGCCGATGCGGGTATGCCGTCCACACTCGGGCTGGTTCGGGTGCTGGATAACAAAGCGGCCGGCTCGGGGTACGCTGGAGGGGAGAAGGGACCGAGGCTGTGGCCTTGCGCTTCATCACTCGGGCTGCGATCGGTGTCAGCGCCATCCTGCCTCTGCTCCGCTTCCTCCTCCGAATCGCTCGCGTTAAACGGGTTGACATTACCCGCCGCCATTTTCCCGAAAGGTGGTCCGCCACCTGCCTGGCTAATATTTGCCTCCGTCTTCCTGGACGGATGTAACGAGAGCTTTATTGCTTCTGATCAGCGGGGATCGGGAAATACGTCTTGGTCGGTGGAGCAGAACGTCATTACAGCACCCGCCTCCCTGACTAGACCCGAACGGAAGTGACGTCATTTAATCGCCGTACTGAACGCGGTCAGGTTCTGCCACAAATGCAAAATACAAACAATTTTGTAAATTAAAAAATAGCAAATAAACAAGAAACGAGACAATATACGAATGATCCCCACAGACGTGTGTTAATCACATAAGAAGACATAACAGTATATTAATCTGACTTCCAATACTGTATTTAAACGTTTTTGCATAAACATTTGTCTCTGTTTGCTGTTTGTTGTTGCAAATGTGTTCCTTTTGTTTGTAGCTTTTGTTGTTTGTGCTATTTACTGTTTTGGACCAAAAAGCAAAACATTTCATGCAGTTTGCATTTACTTTATTTTTATATAGTAACGCCATTATTTTAAGCAATCAAATAAACATCAAAACATACATGTCTGTCTTTTTTGCGTTCTGAGCCAGTCTGCATTTATATTGATTTATTTAATAATCCGTAGGGTCTTTATATAAGCAATCATATTATTGTCTTTTTATTGTTTTTATTGTATTGTTCTTTTATATGTTTATATAAATTGAACGTAAATGTGGCAGGACCTTTATTTTGAAAAATAGCCTGCAGTCAGCTGGACGAACAACTTTTGAATGGTGAAACAGTATCAGGAGTTCCGTACAGCAAAAAATAATAGTATAAAACCTATATAATATCATTACCACTCGACCCACCTCCAAAACCTTCAAGTAAAACTTTCAGATAGAGGAAAGCGGATCTAATTCTGCACCGTTTGAAAGATCAGCTGTGTGGTTGGTACCGGTTTGTGTTACTTTTTCTACAGTGTTGCTAAAAATACTCGAAATTCCTGCTTGAAAAAGCTGCCCAGAAAGTAAACTCACTATGTTTTAACACACAGCCATTTTCTTGTGGGAGGTTGAGGCACGTGTGTTGTGTTGAGTTGTTGCCTAACAACGTCAGCGTCTGCTGTCTTCATCGTCTCCAACGCTTTTCCACCACCTCCTCCTCTTCCTCTTTCGGCATTTTCATGCCCCGATAGCAGGATATTCATTTCTCAGTCTTGTCCTTTCGATAAGAGCTTCATCGATAAAAGACTATCACATCGTATTATGTGCTTCCCTGTCTAGAGATTTTTCTAACTACTGATTCTGGTTTGAGAAGATATGAATGGTGACATTAGCGACTTTATGGAGAACAGAAAAACCCCGACAGATGAAATACCTTACATGGAAATGAAGGTAAGCTTTATTTTTGAATCATCTGTATATCTGAGGTCTTTATAGCTACCTTTCTATTTTGTGTTACCTTTTTGTATTTTCATAGACAAGTTTCAATAACAAAAACTTGGAGAAGGAAAACATCAGACCTGCTTACAAAACACAACAAGCCAAACAGACCAAAGGTTTCATCTCAATTTTAAAGTATTGCAATAAATGTATTTATTTATTCAGTGTGTTTCAGTATATTTTGTGTGTCAATTGCTTTCATGTTTCATAGGGTGAAAAAGGAGGTTTCATATTATTGTTTCTCATTCCTAGAGGAGAGCTGTGGTCTCAGTTTACCTTTGGGAGAAGATTATGAACGAAAGAAGCAGAAGCTAAAACAAGAATTGCGTCTTGATTATCGACGTTTTATGTCTGAGGTGCTGCAGATTCAGATTAAATCAGGATTGATACAATTCAGTTTTAGTCAAAAGATTTCTTTGTGTGTTTACTTGTATCTTTAATCTTTTCTACAGTGCAGATCTAAATTTACATTTACATTTATGCATTTGGCAGACGTGTCCCATATATAATGTTGGCATTTTTTATTTTTTCCATAGAAAAAAAATCAAGGTATTGCTAATCCACCGCCGCAGTCACACATGCTGTCTCTTCCCATAAAAGAGCGCAAATCAGCAAAGGTAACTTGTGTTTGTAAATCTGCTTGTTAAGAGCATTGTAGTACTTCTCAGTGTAGTGCCAAAATAAATTCAATACATCTCACTTAATGTTGGGTCGTAGACGCCCCCTGCCTTTGACTCAAGCTGGCAAGCCCTCAAAAATGATTTGTTGGGACATGTTTGAGTGGATATCTAATGGCAACCAGTATATTACTGGACCACAGATCCTGTTTTGTTAACTCATTTGAAATCCTAAATTCTAAAAACAGATATAATAGAGATTTATGCCACTGTCAATAACGGTAATTGTTTTTATAGTTTTTGTTATCTGAACATAACTTTCATATGATTCTACTTAGGCAAAGCTACAAGATGAAAGAAACAAAGAATACAATCTGTTTCTCAAAGGCCATGATGGAGCGCAGAAAGTAGGGAAACAGTCAAATACCCCACAGGTGAGATGATAATAATATACAATACCAAACTGACAGAGATGTTTGTTTATTCACAATGTACATTTGTGATACTGTGATATTACCTCAGCATGTGTTCATAACCTTTCTATCAGGTCCTAGAGAGAGATCGTTTCGGTTCTGTCACCACTAAATATCCAGTTTCTCCAGAGGAACAAACACAGCGAAGAAACCAGAGTCCAGAGAACTTTGCATCCTTGAGAAGAGATGCAGCCACTATAACGGAGGCAACAGAGTCTGTTTCTGGAGTGCATAAGGGATCAAGGCCACGGAGACAATGCTTAGAAACAACAGATAGCTTGGGACGTCCAAACAAGCTCTACAGGGATCAAACTGGTTCAGAGGAGGAGCGGGTGGAGATGGATCTTCTAGAGAAGAAGTTAAGAAACGTACAGGAAGACTCATACGCAGCCAGGAGAGACGACAGACCCCATAATGGAACTCATAGGTGCCCCTCATAGCTAATGTTTCACTGATGTCTAAAATGTTACTGCAACAACATTCACAACAGTGATAATTTGATTTATGTAACTGAAAAAGGCAGAAATTTAAATGGAAATATCCCATCCTGCCTAAAGGTCTAAAATTGCTAGAATACAGTAAATCATAGTGTGCATTTGTGTGCTTAAAATAAGAAATTATTAATAAGGCGTTTATAAACATGCAAATTCTTGCTTGATATGGCATGAAATTACCATTCTATGTTTTATACTACGTCTGTGGAAAAGGCATCACCATAGCAACATGCAAATAAAAATAACTTTCACACCATATGAATGTGGATGTAAAAAGTGGTACAACGTTTGTGCAGTGAGCGCAGTCAGCTGTAATTTTGCTGTAATCTGACATATTTTTTACTAGACAGAATTAATGGAGACCTGACAGCACTTCAACTCAAGCAATTACATTATTATCTTTAATTAGAGTAATTGGGGATTAAAGGCAATCTTTTAGTAAAAACTAAAACTGCAGTGAATCAAATTTCTGAAGCGGCAATTACTCCAGCAGAAGTCTGTAGTCTTCCTGTCAGTTTGTTTGGTTTTGAGTCTGGCAAATTTCATATATTGTTCATATATTTGCAGAACAAACTCATTTGTTATCAATGTATTGGTGTCATTGAGGGCTTTTAACTTTTGTTGAGACAGAAAACGCTGAGCTTTCAGGATAGGTCGGATTTATTGCCCATTCTATCAGTGGGATTGTATTGATTGGTGTTGATGGAGCGTTTCAAAGCATCTAAAGTCTCTGCAGACAGACTCTTTAATCCACTCTGTATGTAATGTGAATGATGTGGCGATCTGGCCAGGGCTGCAGAGCTCAGGGTGGGTTTGGTAAAGCAAACTGTTTAGTTCTTTATTCTGTATCGCTTTTGTGTGTGTTTTAATATAGTCTACAGGTGCCTCCCCCAGCGCAGACCAGATCTGTCAACGAGCAGAACATGAGCGTGTTTGCTACAGGACTCATGATTGGTAAGAACAATTGGGCAAATCAGAGTTTATGCATAAAAAATGAATTGAAACTGAGCTGTGATTGGCTGTTAATTCAGGTGCTGCTGAGGGGGACGAAGCCTCGAGAAGGAGGAAGGAATGTTACAGACAGGAGCTCCTGCAGCAAATAGCTGAACAACAGAAGAACAAAAGAAAGTGAGAAACATCTGTCTTTATAAACGACTTATTGTAGGTATTTGAATTAAGAACGTAAATATTTGTCTAAATTGAATTGCAGAGAGAAGGAGCTAGAGTTGAGAGTGGCTGCGACCGGCGCCATCGATCCAGAAAAACAGGTTTCTAGAACTTTTTAGAACTTTAACTTCTTATCTGGAAACTGGCCTTCACCAGCAGTGTTTGGTGCAGTTACAGCTGGGAAACCATAATTTCAAAAATCTTACCGTAATCTCACCTTGTTTCCCCATAGCCAGACCGAATCAAACAGTTTGGTCTTGTGGCCCGGGAATACGAGGGCAGAAGACGGGACGTACCCTACCGGCCGGGGGTGAATCTGGAGGTCTTGAGGGCTGACTCTGCCAGGCGGCCCAAAGATCAGAGACCTCCACCAGCACCAGAGGAGAGAGTTCCTCCTGAGAGACCTCGAGTTGCCTTCCAGTCCCCAGCTCTGGACAACAGCACCGTCTTAAGCCGACTGGCTAATACCACAGGCCTGGAGTTTGGGGCAGATCTGGTTAACTATAGCGCCCTGGGGGAGATAGTTGCTCCAAGGTTTGCATTTGTAGCTTTGTTTAGATGACTGGAGTGATGTGGAAATGTTAACTTCATGTTTATTTTGTCCTGTGATATCAGAATTACAGGTGTGCTTCCACCTATAGTTCCCTCCATCTCAGAATCTTACCAAACCCCTTATGATAATGCGTATTACTACTATGGAGCTAGGGACCCTTTGGATCCCAATTTGGCTAATTGTGAGTAATTGTTATGTCATTTTAAATATTACTATGTATTAATATTTAGTAATAAGTTATGTTTCTAGACTAGAGTCCCTTTTTAGATTAATGTGGTTTAAAATGAATGTAAATATAATTGTCTGTGTTTATCTATTAGATGGAGATCCACAATCAAACATCGCTCCAGAACCACACTGGCCCACCCAGCAGCCCCCCTTCATCACACAGTAAGTGCTTTTTTGTTATCGGGTGGTTCATTGCTAAAATCAGTCATCAAACAATGACTGTAATAATCTACACAACAGCAATAATTAATCTCAGTTCAGAATTTCATGTGATTACTATTAATACAATTTAAAAAATGTCTGTCACTTAATCTACATAATTATGTAGGTGGGTTCATGTTGTTTTCGGATAATAGCTTGTTAATATGGTACCAGCAGGGGGCATCTGTATCCATAAATGTCCCAGAATGCTGTTGTGTTGCGGTATTGGTGAGGTTTGGCCATCTGGAAGCAGAAAATAAACAGGCATCATGTCAAAAGCATATTTATGAGGTTCATCATACAAACGTGTTTATGGGAAACCTGGGATTGTTTTGTCATCTTTCTTAGTTAGAGAGTCTGTCAGTGAAACGTGAAGACAAATTGCTATTATCTTAATTAAAGGGATAATTTCACCCTCGTGTCATTCTAAGCCTAAATGACTTTTTTCTTGTGTTAGATATTTATGATTAAACTCAGTGACTTCCGCTGTATGTACATTTTACAAAATATCTTATTTGATGTTCCACAAAATAAATAAAAAATAATGTGGAAAATTAAATTGAGAATGCTGTGCAATATATTTTACCCATTATCTCTTCATTCTGTCAATGAAAAAACAATCACACTAAAATATTATAACTTCTAACTAATGATTGTCATTTACATATTCAACATATTTATATTGTTTTCACTTATTGACTGTTCCAATTAAAATCACCATGTATTATGTTTTCAGTAATGAGTTAAGCTAATAATGACAGACCTTTCATTGCTGGGAGACCGGTTTCCATCTCTTCAAACATCTCTCTCACCTCAGGCAGAACATCCAGGCTGGTGTTCCCTCAGGACCATCTTCACTTTCTCCTCAGAGGCAGCAGAAACACAAGGAAAATACTGTCAGCTACCAAGAAGCCCTTAAGCAGCAGGTACCAACAGAAACATAAACTGTATAATTATCTAAATCAACACTGCATGTTAGAAATCTTTCATTCCTTTCAACAATTCTGCTGTGCTCTGAACTGTTTCCAAACCAAAGTGGAGGACGGTGTCTTCACCAAAGTGGAGGAGGAGTGACACAGTTAGAAATATGATTTTCCTGCCTTTGAGAACTTGCAGCTTGAGAGATACTTGTTTAACTGCCTCAGGTTGCAAGATCGTTGAGTTTGAAATAGTCTGTGTTGTGGTTAGAAAAGTGCAAGGAAGGGTTTGCGTACGTGAGTTATTAAATGCTAATCTGTGTTGAGTTTATCAGGAACTTATGAAGTTTGAGAGACAGGGATCAGACTGGAATCCGTGGTTTTTCAAGGTAAAGGGACTTTAGAAGCAGATTAGGGTTAGTTTATGATAGAAATCTGTTGATTACTTCCTGTTGCTGCTAAAGTGTACTTGCAATAATACAAACTGACGTTTAATTGTTCTGGAGCACAGATTCAAGAACGGCAGTTGAGGCGACATCGTGAGAAGTTGGAGAAAGAGCGGTTTGATGCTAAGATCGAGGCGGAGATGAAGGCCTACGAGCCCTGGGGACGAGCGGGAGGCGGAGCTCCTCTTAAAGACGATCAAGGAAACCTCATCAGTACTCACTCTGAATTCATACTTAATTCACTTCACTTCCCATTCACACTCGACTGCAATCTGTGCTGCAAAATGGTTTGTTTCTGTGTTTGCAGGTGATTTGAAGCAAATGCATAAAACGAATGTGGAAGCCTATGATTCTGGGGGCAGAATGACCCGTAATTCGGTGCCTCCTAGGACAGGTGACCAGACTTTGCCTCACTACCTCATTTCAATCATATTTATAAGCTATAAAAACAGAAGTACTTTACTTACAACCCATTTTAGTTCTCGCTGCCTCAGTAGAGCCTGCAGGATTCTCCTCAGTTCAGCCACCGCTGCACGCCCGGGGCAACCTTTTCAATGACCCGCCAACTCCACAGCAGATTCATGAGCAGGAAAAATACAAGGACTTTTTAAGACAACAGGTATGGACTAGCTTGTCAGTTTTGGAATCTATTGACTGTGGTTTCGGCGTGCCATTTATGTCATGTTTGTGATGAACAGATCGAGGAAAAAAGAAGAAAAGAGGCAGAAGAGAGGGAGCGGTGCAGGATTGAGGAAGAAAAGGAAGAGAGACGGTTGGCCGAACAGCGAGCTCGGATCCAAAGGGAGTATGAGGAGGAACAAGAGAGGAAAAGGCAGAAAGAAAGAGAGGTTATTGATTAGCAGTTAACATCTGAATCCTCAACATCTTCACTCCACAATTTCAATCCAAAATTCCACTCCACGTAACTGTACAGCAAACATCAAATACTGATTGGCTGGCTGTGATTGTCGCATCACAGGTAACGATTTCTTTCTCACCTACTTTACAGCAAAATGCCAAAAATGAGGAGTTGATCAGACAAGCTGAGGAGCGCCGCGAAGAAGCAGAAAGAAAGAAAAGAGAAGCAGAAGAGAGAGAGAATGAAGCTTTAAAGAAAATACTTGATGAAGAACAGCAGACCGTTTCGACGCAGGTAAAAATGAACAGCTACAAATCAAACATTCTACTAGTTGTGCACAGCCCCAGCATATACAATTGCATATACTAATATTAAAGCTGACACTTCATTTTAAAGGTTCAAAGGGCACCATCTCCGCCCATACCAGCCCTGCAGAAGAAACTACGTCAGCAGATTCCCAGACCTCCGTCAGTGGAGAGCCACCGCTCTGCTGCAGCTCTGTCTGTGAGTCCTCAACTACAACTGTCTCTTCCATAAACTGGATGTTTAAGGGATATACTGGTCATTGCTTGTTTCCATTATAATAAAAATTGGTTAGATAGTTATATAATGAAACTTGAGGAGTCGTGTGTAATTTTAACAGGTGCGGTCAATGTCAGCTCCACATTCTCCTCCAGTGCCTGCCCGCAGGAATGAGATCAGGGCTACGGGTAACTCACACACTGTTGTCTGTATCTCTTTTTTTTCCTGTCTCTTTCTTTCTCTGTCTCTCTTTTTCTGTCTCTTTCTCACTCTCTTACTCACTCACAGGAGGTCAGGCTGTACAGAAACTAATTTCTGAATTGTAAACTACTGTTTCAGAAGAGAAGAAGTCTGTGATCAGGGAGCTGTCGGCCCTGCGCAGGCAGCTGAGAAGTGAGCAGAGACGTCTGGAGGATCAGCTAATGCAGCCCAACAGAAACGCCAACCCCTCCGCGCCCTCCAGCAGGTGCATTTATCAACCGACTGCGTGCAATAATGCAGCAATGCATCGCTGATCTAAGAGTTGCGCTGACAACCTTGCAGCATTAAGTCATGATGGTTTTTGAACAGGCAAAGAGAGCCCAGTGAGGATGTTTTTGAAATGGCAAGACTTCGCAAACAGGTGCCTATCAGAAGACCAGCTTCCCACACAACTGCAGCTGTCAACATGCAGAACCTGCAGGAGTTTAACCGCCTGAAATACAGAGGTGAATGACACACTCTGGTGCCTCATTGTGGGGGACCAATCAGCTCGCTCGGTTACAGAATGTAGCTGACAGTAGTTGCTTTTTATCTGTCTGATCTTTTTGAGTGTGTGTGTGTGTCAGACAGTGCATCCCGTGAGGAGGTCCGGCAGACGTATCCTGAACCCCCCAGTGACGACCACAGTCTAGACATCCAGCAACAAGCTCTCCTACGACAACAGCAAAGAACCATCAACAACCTTAGGAGAGCCAGGGCGAACGGTCAGTGTGAAAGGCGTGTCGGTGCAACTTACAGTTTTCTCAGTCTGAGAAAATTTGATTTGGCAAGCTTTAATCTGATTGGCTCAGTTTTTTCCTCTTCTGAGTCTTTGGGTTTCTGCGATTAATTTCAGACAAATCCAACCCAAAATGGCACCTAAATAACAATAATATTGTTATTTTGTAATATTGACATATAGACCAGACAGTGAAATATTGAAATAT
The DNA here is from genome assembly GCA_036877545.1 of Yasuhikotakia modesta. Lineage (NCBI taxonomy): Eukaryota > Metazoa > Chordata > Actinopteri > Cypriniformes > Botiidae > Yasuhikotakia > Yasuhikotakia modesta. The sequence goes on along the minus strand of JBAJNP010001086.1, from coordinate 53,079 downwards.
TTTATTGGGACCAAAATCAAGTTTTTGGCCAGAATAAGCTTAAACCTGGACCAGATCTTAGTCTTAGACTTTAGAATATTTACTGGACCAGTCCATTTAATGAAAGGTCTGCACTACACTTTTGCCTCAAATACTGAAAAACAAAGACACGCACACACACACGTACGTTTGTGCACTCATCCCTGTCTTCTCCTGGCCAGGTTACTTCGACATGTTTCCTCCAGATCAACATCAGGAACAGGCGAGTGACACATCTACATACCTGTGCAGTTGCGTGTCAGACAAGATCACGACTCCATGTTTGCGTGACCCCTTTTCCTGAGCCCTTAAACGCTATCTGTGCTCTGTTAGCACCCTCTGACAGTTCTGGTTATTGACTTGACGTTGACTTTGTTGATGTGTTTGTTCTCCCAGAGGGGAAGTTCTGCGGTGGACCCAGGCAGACACTTGCTGTTAGACTCTGAGAGTGCCTTTATTGGTAAGTTACCCTAAAACCCAAACCAGATGAAAGCAGTTTACTCACCCGTGTCTACCTGTAAGTCACAACTGTAAGGGATGTTTTTCACCTGAAAAGTTGAGATTGTTTAACTCTAGGAGCTACACTTAGATTAAACTGACCAGTGTTGGGTAACATAAAGCAGGAAGCAGAGTTTTAATTTGGTTTCATTGTTTTGTTAAAATTTTGGAATTAGATTTTGTTTTTGTTTATTTTTTTTTCATGTTAATTCTTATGTGCTTTAATATTGTATAGCAATATTAAAAATAAATAATTTTAGTTTCAGTTTTACTTTAGTTTTTATTTTTTAGTTCATTTTAATGTCTAAGCTTAAACGTTGTTTCTGTTTATTGCTAAGCCAACATTTCTCATTATCGTTAAATTTAATATGTTACATAAATACTAATGTGTACATTTTATTCATTTTTTGTTAACAGAAATGTTTTAATAGGTTACAAAACATATAACCTTGGCTAGTTTTCTTTGGTAACTAAACATTGATAGATGTGGCATCCTTTAGCTTAGATAAGTCCTCACCATTAATACATTGCAAAAAAACAACTTGCTGAATGCAATAGTATATTTTTTATTAAGACTTTAAAGGTCTTAAATAAAGAAAATGTATCTTTTGCCATAAGCGTATGAAAAGCTAATATAAGAAGTCAATGGCAAGTCCAGAAACAATGTGTGTGTTCAGACAGTGCATGACACTGAAGTCAGACAGCTGCTGTCAGTTCTATCTGAGACTCCAACCACTGAACAGATGACAGCCGGTGTGACAGCTATGAACACCGAAAGCAGAGCGATTGACTGAGGTTAACATAACGTTCATCCTCAGCGCCACCCTGGAGAGTTTGGCGGTCACGTTGTAAATGAGTTTTCCTTAATCTCTCAACCATTTAATGTCATTTTACTTGTCGGGTTTCAATTATCGAGCCCTGATTGCTTGATTCGTGCATGTTGGAGCTGGAGAGAACTCGTCTTATCTCCAGAGAGGGCTTGTCTGTATACAGCTGGTGCTGAACACATGAGTTCTTGTGTGTTGTGTATAACAACCTTTTGTTTCTGCACAGACCCATTGTTTCAGCAAGCTCGGCATCACCAGAGAACTGGACGCGATTCTGCCCGGGTGAGACCATCTCTAATGTGATTCAGTAGACAATCATGACCTCACTTGACCCTTATAAAATCATTAGCTTTTATTTCAGAACCTAGTGAGCAGCCTTCATAGTGAGCTACTGTATTTCCAATGCAGTATCCTAACTGATGTAATACTGGAACATTTTAAGTAGGCAACAAGCAGCATTAAATTATATTTTCATGGTCTTGCAAGAAGTTTGATGTTGACGCTGCTAAGCTAACAGCATTAAACTAAAATGCACGCCACATAAATACTGGAGAAATTACATAGCTAATACTTACTTTATTTGCTTCAATATTCAGTCAAATTAAATTGTAATTAACCTCTGCGTTCTTGTTTGGAATATTTACACTGAGCTTGGCGTAATGCATTCTGGGAATTATTTTCCTACAATGAGTAAATGCAGTGCTGCCTCTATATTCTGGTATAATATTTTGTGTGAATGTGTCTGTCTTTGACACCTTAATAAAGATACTATATAGGCTCAGTAGAAATTAAACCCACAAAGACCCACCTTTATATCTCAAGCCTTTTCCGTCACAGACAGAGATCAGAATGGACTGTTCTGCTCAAGGACTTCTTTGTGTGTCTGTAGGACATGATGAGCCGGTACATTCGACCTGACAGCGGACCTGACAACCAGTCTGTGCACTCGCTGTCCAGCACTGAAATAGAGAGGCTGAGGGAACGTGTAAAGAACAAGATGACAGCCCTGAATAACATGAGAGAACATGACTGGAGATCAGGTCAGGAACTCCTGAATTTGGAATGAAATTCAACTGAGGTTAGATTTATAGAGACAGAATTTTGAATGACTGAACTATTGAAATATACCAGGCCTGTTCTGGTGACGTATAAGTGTTTCAACAAAACCCTTCAATGTCATATCTAAAAGCCAGCCAATCAGATTGGAGCTTGCAACTGTGACTACGAAAACTCTGATTATATATTGTGTGCATGTTTTGTATGTTGTACTACTTAAATAAGGAACAAGTGAAATGTGTAGTTTATCTGAACTGTCATGTAATCTTTTATCCTGTTTAGAGGTGACATCACTAGAGGAAGGGGAGGAGCTATGGTCACAGACTCCTCCTCCTGATGACAGGCGTGGTTCCATAGACACCTTTGCCACAGAGCCCTGGTTACGCCCCAGCTCCTCAGATACACTGAAGAGATTTGTGGGAAGTCGCAGGCCGTCCACCCGAAACCACACAGGCCAGGATTGGGAAGGGCCATCCACCAGCCACGGCTAATCTCAGTATCAAGACACTAGAATGCCATTTTCAGAAGGCTTAACTTTATGTATCCATTGTAAAACAACTTATTACTTAAGGCCAAAGTAAGAATTGATGTTGTATGAGTTGTTATAAGGTTTCTGTTGTTGGGAATGAAATATGTTGCACTTGTTTTAGCAGTAAAGTGGGGTAAGTCGGGCCAGTTCCAGTAATAGAAAGCAGAGTTCAAACATGTAGCCTCCAGTCAGAAAGAAAATACTTGACTTTATACCGTCATTGTGTGTGAAATGCATGAACTCAGGATACACAGTATTTTAATGTGTTTTCTTCCCATTTGTACTATTGTTTCAGTTTTAATACAATGTCAATTTTACATGTAGAAATATAAGCTTAAAATATGAGCTTATCATTAAAAAAGAAACAAGCTTATGTAATTAAATCTCAATAAATATTTTAGTAATTTTCAAAGATGTCGTCGTGAGGCTGCTTTCAGAAGACCATTGTTAGTTTCACAAGTTTAAAACAATACAGAGTTGTACAGATCATTTTATTTTCATATAGAAAACTTTACAGGGCTGTAACATTACAGTTTACCCTCGTTTCAGGTCTTTAAGCCATCAACATTTTTAAAGCACAGCTATCATTAATTTCTATACAATACAACCCACCCCCAAAAGCAAAGAGATTTTAAATATATTAACTTTTTTAAAAATTTGTACACGTACAGCGAAGCTTAACTTCAAACAGGGATACAAACCAGTGAATCGCGGCTCACATTTTAGTTGCCCTCAAAGTTCCAGTTTTCTCTTGAAGGGTCTTGGTTGCTGTGGTTGTTTAGTTAAAAAAGTGCCAGTGTGTATAAAATGGAGTAATCGAACTAACCGGTTTATATCGTATTAGAAATCTCTAGCTGGACAGTTATGGAGGGAAAGATGGCATAGTTCAATAATTTATCACAAAAGTAAAAATCTCCAGTGCATTTTGATCAAATAAACAAGTGCAGCAAAGTCCAAGAAACAAAGTTACAGAAAACGAAATCTAGTGTTGTGAGATTATATTACAAACCCGGAAATCTGTACAGCTAGTTTCTTCCGAGGAGTTATTAAAGCTAACGTTAGCCATTAGCAGTGCAAACGAAACAAAAATCTGAATCACTTGATAAACAATTTGAACTAAGCATCAATCGTTTGCCTGATACCGAACCCTTTATAATTTTCCAGACAGCTTTCAATATAATGCCAAGACACTTTCTGAAATATATTTGGACCTTTAATGAATCTCAAAGGTCAAGCTTTTGAAGAGCAGTAGCGAAATTCATCATCCTCAATGTTTTGTTCATCATCCTCAATAATTTCATCCTATTGTACAAGGCCAGTGTCCAGTGGGTGGGGCGCAGTTGCTGATCTGGGATTGGTTGGTTGTCCATAATGGGCCCTGATTGGACAGGCAGGGTTTCACATTAGTACCATCATCACGGTAGTCAACCGTCTAATGCAGCCTTCTCTTTTTAAGACCTTCTTGCTCCTTATTGGTTGCAGGAGATCGTATCACATCTTACAGTTTTCAGATGGCAGATGAAACACAAGACCTTCATACGTCTGTCTGTGGTGTTCAGAGACAGCCAGCGCTGCTTCTAGGCATCGTTGGAAGTCTGCGTGCCAGACGGCTGATCTGAGGCCTGTTCCGGTTCCAAACACCGTGTGATCTGAAACACCAACCCAATGCGCAGGAAGAACTTGCGTAGCACGGCCCGCAGTTCTGGGATCAGATCAAACTGCATGATCTCGCACAGTTGAGGGTAATACCGGGAAGCGTGGGCCTTGAACTGCAAAAGAGAAGATGCAGGATTTTAATTCATTTACATTTTCTCGCCACACGCCCTGCAGTAATTTTATCAGACAGGTGTGCACTCATAATTGCTTCTATTCACACAAAGCCACGACACCGTCTCTGCGGCTTTACTCTGTATTGCATTAGTGATGTAATTGAGGCAGATTAAAAATGACTGATCATTAATCATTTTTATGAATTTGTTTGCGATGTTAGTTAAACAGCTGAGAAGGCAATACAGCGAAACTCTACTGCCTGGCTTTTGCCATAAAATAACTCTTAATAAATACATCCAGCACATTTGCCATGAATTAATTCACAAGTTTTGAAAATGTTGTGCGTTTTGAAACTGTTTTAACATTCGTGTGCATAAAATTAATAATATACTAAACTATCCTTTTGAGTGTAAATTATTACATTCTGACTACAGTTTCAATGTTTTTTTTACATCGAATTTGTGCATCTGAACTTTGTAAAACACTACAGTTTGAGCAACTCATTACCAAGGTTTATTTTAGCAATATCTTAATACTTTGTCCTTCTTGAAGACTGACAGAACATTGTTTTGTCATTGTTCTGTTCAGAATATTGTTCTGTTCGGTGTTCCACAGAACATTTAAAGCCACATGAGGGAATAAGCGAGGAAAAATACAAACGTAATTAAAGGACGTATCTGAGGAGAATGTTTATTTTGGGGTGCGCCGTTCCTTTAAGGCTAAAGCAGAAACTCACTCTGTCATCGTTAATCTTCAGGACTTTAGTCAGGAAGAGAAGCAGCAGGTTGGTCCAGGCCTCTCGGTGGCTCTCAGATGTCAGCGTGAGGAAATAAGCCACAGCATCGCTGCACACACTGACACCACAAGAGACGCACAAAACTTATTCCTGTTCTATAGCTTGTAATGTTTCATATACAATCTACTATGCAACAAGTGTACATGTATTATAAAATAATCCTACAAAACAGGCAATTCAAATGCATACATGTGATTGGACAAGCCACTTATTGCTTTATTGAAACAAATGCATTGGTATTTAAAATATATGCTTGATTTTAAAAATCTCATAAGAAAACCCTATAAGTCATTTGCATTTAACTAATGTATATCTTATCTTGTGAATAAATGTGCAGTTACATAATGTATTACATGTATTTTCCTGTTTATCTTTTCTCTTATTGCTATACTTGTTTTGTCTCAACTATTTTTTCTAAACAAAACAATGCAAAATATCTTATATAAGTAATAAATAAATTATTTACATTAACCTGACTCAGCATTACATTTATTTAGTGGACACCAGTTGTATATCATTTGAGAGCCACGATGACCCCTACCGTGACCTCTGATTGGCTCCTCCCCTTATCTTACATAACACCCATCTGGCCTATGGCCCTTCACACAGCCTCTCCATGACCTAATCTCACCCAAATCCCCTCAGCCTACACACACACACACACACACACTCTCACACACACACAGCTGCTGGGTTCAGTGAACACCACAAACAATAAGCGTCGCTGATAGTCTTCCGGCCGATAGCGAAACCAGAGCCTCATTTGCCCTATTTCTCATGATTGCACTCTATTAACAGTGCCAGTGTGTGTCGGTCACAATCGCTTTCACCATAGAGGAGAATGCAGAGCTCTGACTCTATAACTCGAGTACATTGAGATTTATAAATTCACAGTTTCCCTGCTGCTCAGTGCATTCGTCGTTTTGATATAATGCTCAATGTTTGCTACCCTGGCCCACAAAACCAGGTCCTAATGGAACAAACAAAACAGACTCCCTCTTGGATCCAAGCCAGAGCACAAATTCTGCCACACAATTCAATAAACAAACCCACTTTCAGTTCTGGAAGCATGAGGTAAAGTGACCTTGGCCATCATATAAACACCATAAATTCTTTTGGCAAACAAACTGTGTACAGGAACCAACATGGCTTTTAATGCACTGCCCTGCTGAAGTCCAAGAGTGCTGTTAGGTTTCAAACATTTAAGGACACTAAACAACAGTGGTTGTTTCTGTGTGACTGTAACTGTATGTTGAATTCTCTGGATCACCTTAAAAAAATCCTGTATGAGTTTAGTTGATCTAAAAGGATCTAATTACAGGATCTAAAGGATCTAAAAAAGGACTTTTTGTACTTGCAAAATGCAAAATATTTTGTACTTGCGATGCACTTTGTGCATTGTGTGCAAAAACAGCAGAGGCTATCAGCATGTAATTACCCAAATACTGTTTAGCTTGCCACAGGGCATTAAAGCACAGCAGAGCCACTCATAAATGACTGTAATCAAAGACCCTTTAAGAAAAGTCACTGCACTCTGTGGCCATATTTGCTGTGCCTTCGGGCAGCTATTTCTGATATGCAAAATCTAGTTGAAAGTAAAAGACAGATATCTTTAAAACAACACATTGTCTTGGCCAACTTCAACTGTACCATTAATTTCCTTTTTGTTTCAGTTTTGTTCAAACTTTTTCCAGACTCTCTAGCTATTGTGCAAAATCATCGCAAATACTTCCTATACATAGCACCTCCCCCAGAACAATCGCTAGTCTTTAATGATTGGCTCTTGTCACTGAAAGGCGTGACTTCCTGTTCTACGGCGGCCATATTGGTCATTGGTTCCCCCATTTCTAGCAATACCAGTGAAGCGTCTTGTAAACATCTAGAGTCTTTGCTTTGACGTCTTACTTCAGCAGTCGCCTCTGAACCTCCTCCCAGGCGTCCTGCCTGCTGGGGTCGGTGTACATGCGGAACAGAATGCGCAGGCCGCATGCCAAGCTGCTGGTCTCTTGTTTCAACAGATTGGGCTTGGACTTCCCTTTGAAACCTGATCATGCACAGAGACACAATGAGCCCGTTGAATCGAAAACAAATCAAGCTAGACATGACAAAGACTTTCCACAGGTGGTTGTATCTGATAAGAGACTTGTTCTGTAAACTACAGGGTGACTTTCTTAGATTTGGCAAAATAAAGGCAAAACAATGAACGTATTTGTTGCATCTCAAGTTTCTAAGAACAATAAAACGATCGCATTTCTGAAATGAGAGCACAGACCAGCCTTCCACAGCGTTGTCCTCTGTTCATTATTGGAGTTGAAGGCCTTTGCAAATCGATGAGACTCCAGCAAGCAGTCAAGCAGTTTAAAGAGCTGTTCTGAGGTCAGATAGCGATACATTCCTTGGTCCTGAGTATCCACATGTACGTCAGCGTCTAAAGCATCTCTCTGCAGAGACACACACTTCATTATTGCGGTTAGCATTATAATATAAGCCTATGAGTTGTATGGGCTTTCTTAAAGTACCATACAATAATAAACGCATTACGCAACACAAGCAACGACTAACAGCTTGCGCATACACAGCCTAATGCTGATTGGCTCTTAGACTGTTATGGTGTTTTGCTGACTGGTCCTATCCACTTTTCTCCTACAGCCAGGAATATGTGCAACACATATCTAGCAAACATTCACAGAATTATTTGTTTGGGTGATTAACAGCTTTTCTACAAATAACAATGGCCTACTGTTAAACTTTTAAAAGACCTTTAAGGTCTATTGAAAGCTCTAGCCGCATTCATTTTAATGCATTTGCATTGAGTTTACAATGCATGTAAGATCTTAAGCACCTGTGCAGCTGCAAAGTTCTCAGCATCCTCCTTCTTGCTGGTCGCAGGAAAGAAGACAATGTTGTCTATGGTCTGTATGAGCTCCAGCTGGACCACACACTTAATAAGCAGAGCAGCAAACAGGCGCTGGTCCTGGCCTTCAGGGGCAACACACACACACACATGCACACACACAGACGTACAGACACAGACACACACACAGTGAACAACACAGCAGAAATAAACCAGTGAACACAGACTGATTAGAGATGAGAACTGATAGGTTGTCTACTGAGGGCAGGGAGTGAATTTTAAAATGGTTCCAGTTTAAAATATAAAGGGTTGCCATGTTTTATCTACATAATATAATCTCAATACAGCACAAATTATAAATAAATAAATATAGAGTAATTTTATATTTGATAACATGATATATAATATACTGTATAAAATATATGATTTACAATATTAAATATGTATCAGTGAATATAAACAAAAGGAAAAAATATTTTGCAAAAAGAAAATTAATGTAAAAAATTATCTGACTTTTCATTCATTTTTTTACTTTTTTTACTATTTATTTGTTTTTTATGTATTTTATGTAATATTTACCAAATAAATATTACTTTTTTTTGGCTTATGCATAAACCAAAATGTACATATTCTGGTTTATGCAAAATTTAAACATTCAGGTTAATTTTAAGTTCCTAGTAACTTGTAACTTAATTTTAAGTTCCTAGTAAAACAGCACATGGCAAAAAAAAAAATCGAAATTAAAGTAGAAATTAAGGATGTGAACAACCTAATATGGACGGATGGCCACTGTGATACATGCCTAATGCCGCACTGAACTGACTCTGTCTGCGGTTGTCAGCCAAAGCTTTCTCCATACTGCTCACAGACTGCTGGTCATCAGACCGGCTCTGAATATCCACTGACTTCTGGGAAACAGAATCCTGTAAGCAGCAGACGAGTTGTTCACATTATCACATTAAAGAGACTCAAACGGCACTCATCATGATGTCCCTCCACCAGTGCGTTTCATAAAGCGGCTGCAAAGCGTGAATCTCATTTGCATACCAGCTGTTTATCTGAGTCCGGCTGGGTCACATGATCTCCCTCAGTACCGGCTGGTCTCCATGTCAACAGCCTGGAAACAACACAGACCAGTTCTGTATGGATCATTCTGTGAAATGGGTGGCTATTCCATTTAATTTTAGTTAAAGTTTTAAAGTAATTTTTATAATATTATTTAGCTTTTAAATTAAACTTGTGCAACCTTACATTAAATTAATGCAATAACTTGAAGTATTAAATTAATGCATTATTAGATAATTTTGTTTGTAAAGGTAACAGGGTAGATGATAACAGGGTTGATGATAACAGGGTTGACAGTTACATGTAGATGCTTCATTGAAAAAATGTTAAAATAAAAAATATATATAATATTAGTCAATATTATTATTATACATATTTTAATATTACTAAAAATGATGCTGATAATTCTACAGGTGAGCTTTTCCAATTACCAGTCGTTTATTATATGATATCACAGTAACAGAGTTGACACTTTACAGAACAACCTGTTATAGAATTGCTCAACAAAAACAATCAGTTCAGAAATCAGGTCATGGATGATGTTTGATGTGAACTCACATGTGTGGGATGGTGGTTTTGAAGATGTCCAGCATACAGTTGCAGGTCTTGTCCCAGGTTTCAGGGTTAAACTTCTCACCGTTCAGAATGACCACGTTTTCAAGGCAATTAGTGCCTGATCTGGCTAATTGCTCATTATCTGTGAGAAGAAATGATACGTGAGGAAAGAGACAGTGACACTATGACCTGAAGACATTTACATATTCATTACAATAAACCGGCTTTACATAACAATTAGCCAGTTTGAACGTGCCAGATAATTCAGTTATTGCAGGATACCTGCCTCCCAGTCAAATATATTTAAATTGGAAAAATGAAAGTGCCTGATGGAAACTAGGTATTCATCGCCTGGGCAGAAACATTAACTTTGTAACCCTGCTGTGTGTCGTGGGTAAACGTACCTTGTTGCACACACCAGTAGAGCTGAGACAGAATATTATCTAGCAGAACATCACTGAGAGATTCAAAGTATTGGGTGAAGACATCACAGATGGCATAAAGTGCATGATTACAGGTGGTGGTCATCCACTCGGCTTTCTGTAGGGTTCAAAGAACAGAACATCATTCACAGTTCTTAGCGCCAACACACCTCAGAAATGTTGTGCCACATCATTGATTGAAAGCCAAAGAAAGTAAACAAGAATGTTTTACAAAGCCTACATGCAAACAAAGTTTATTTATTATCTCAAGTTCCAAAAGATGGAATTCCTGTAGAAGTTCCTGTGATGTTCCTGGAATAATGAGGTTTATTGCTGACTTGCCTCAGTTTGTTGCTCAGGAAGCTTCATGTTGTCAAAGATTCTGAAGACGATGCGGAACAGATCCTGCCACCAGTGTTTCTCGTAGGTGTGACCGTATGTCTTCATCACCTCAAACATAACGGTGAGACCCCTAACCAACAGCAATGCAATAACTTCTCAGCATAAACAGAAATGAGGTTTGATGCATTTATTAAAGGAACAGTCCAATAATGATGACAATTGTGCATGAAGTACTCTCATGGCTTCCTGTTTATGACTTTCTTCTTATAGCCCAACAGAATCAGAAATATTCAATAATATCCCGGTTCTTCACAGCTTTAAAATGGAAGTGAATAGTGCCCGAGATTTTGAAAAGCCATATCATGACCGTTTGCTATACGGTGGTTTTTGTTCTGACCTGGTTCTGACGTCCAGTTTACACCTGTTGATGATGCATGACAGCTCAAAGAGAATGGGGAACCAGCCTCTGACCCAGACCCGGTCCTCCGTTGCCACGTTCATGTCATCACTGGTGTAGTCTTTAAACGCCTGCCACGACAAAACATCAACACTGACTTCACAGAGGAACACATGCTGCTTGGTTCTAACCTGTATTTACAGATCAAAGGGGGGGGTTGCCTCAATCTGGCAACCCTTGTAGTCTTCAGGGAGACACAACAAGAGGTCTCTGGGATGCCATTATTAATCCTCAATTTAGAAACACATCAACCAAAGGACTAAGGCTGTCACAAGCATAAACACAGCTACCGACTCACCCTCTAGTCATTCTTCATCGACACTAGAGCGTTTGTTTCCATTATAAGCATCTGGTAATAAGTTTGGTGAATATCTCTTTAAGCCTGACCTGAGGTCAGAGTATAATTCTGTTTTTATACAGTGTACTCATTAGCACTGACCTGAGGTCGGTCAGAGACATATTTGGCACAATGGCGAATCAGACGAATGGCCTCCATGCTGGTGTCAGGAAACGAGGCGTTGCAGGCAAACTCAGACAAACATTTCACAGCATCCTGGAAGGAGTCAATGGTGGCTGGGAAATGCTTCTCAAATACATTTGCTGTGGGAGAAGAGAGGTTTATAAAGGACCTCTGGGAAAATGTACGATGCTAGTGTCTAAAAAAATAACTTCTAATAACATTAGAAGTTCTATATTTTCAGAACTTAAAAAATATTTTATAATTCTATATTATTTTTATATTTATATTATAATTTTATTAATAATTTATATTATTAACATAATATTTCCAGTCTTTGCTAAAAACATACACTGCAAGTAATGTATAAAACGCTATTACTGATGACTAAAGATTATCCTATCAGATGTATCTTATACGCAAAACGAACTGGATAAAATCACTTACTGACGATGTGCCCTGTTGTCTGGAAGGCCAGCTCCACTATACTCTCATCCTGATCCGATGCAGCCAGATGGAACACAGAGAAAATATTCTTCCACCCTGATCTAATATTCCCAGCCTGAGAGTTGACCATCTGAGCGATGCAGCGGACCACCATGTCTCTGATGGTGGGGGATCTGTGGACAGAGCAAAAGTGTGTCAAAGCATGCATAGACACACACACAAAAACAAACACACACACACCATCTAATTTTTCAGTGGCAAACACATGTAGACAATTAATTTTTCACCATCAGTCATAATTGTTAGTCATGATTACTTGAAGCTGTGTTTGTCTATATGTATGTGTGTGTCCTATATGTGTGTACTACATTCAATTTTATTTTACTTTCTTTGAAGCATCACTGAAATGTTCACCTGTTCTTTTTCATGATGTGCTCAAATGGCCTCAGAAAATCCTTCTGGAATCTGAAGTTGGCTAGTTCTCCCTTCTCCAGGAATTTCATGGAAAGCTGCCTGAGAGAATCCACAGCGAAAATAGCAACATCCTCATTGGGATTACATCCGACCTGTGCCAACACAGTGAAGAGAAAGCTTCAGACAGAGTGGTACTTCATTTTTTCATTTTTTTCATTTCAATTACAAAGCGCCCTCCTACAGGTAGGGTGAAATTTAAAAGCGTTATCAGACATTAGCCACTAAGACTCCAGATTAGCTGCAGGTGGTGATTTGGAGGCAACGGTGAACCCACCTTGTTGAAATGATCTCCTATAACTTCCCATATTCTGGACCACTGCAGCCTGATGCGACCCATGTTGTAGTACGATATCTCCACGATTTTCTGCAGACTGAACATCCGCGGGTGTGTGGGGGACGCCAGTTCGTCCATTGATACGGCACACAGCCACCGCACAAAGTCCACTACAAGTACAAACTTGTCATTAAATGCTTATCAACTTGTCAACTGAAAGAATACCGTGCTAGCAACACCAACGTCATGGGTTTGAATCTCAGGTGCCGATATGATACAATGTAAAAGTTTGAATCTCTTCATGTAGGTCTCAAAATCTGTCTGAAATTCAACAGTAAACTTACAGAAATCTAGTACTCACCGATAGCATTTCCATCAAGCCTGGTGGAGCCTGTAAATATCCTGAATTGAAAACACAACCATAAGTAACATTTATAGCTGTAACTCTCTTTCATTAACATTAGGAATAACATTAAACAAACCTATCCACAGCTACCACCACACTTTGTGAGCTGGTCTCCCCGATAGACTCCTGTATGCTTGCGATCTGTTTGCGATCCACATTCCCTCCTACAGCCAGAAAATCGAAGTTTATTAAAGATTATTTCTACAAATTCAAACTTCATTTCACACATTGCAGCTAGACAATTAAACTTTTCTTGATTAAGTCAACCGATTAATTAATATCACAAACCAATCTCATTAAATCACATTTAAAGGATTAGTTCAGGCTCATAAGTTTGTCTTTGGGACAGAAACGACCGTTTCTGAAGCAATGACCTGTTCACTCTTTTCATGCAGTTAAAATTAAAGGGCACTGAGGCATTTGAAGTTCCACAAGAGTCACAAAAGCATCATAAAAGCGCGACTTGCGGGCTATACTCAGAAGACCACTTTTTGATATTTTTGTGTCACTTTAAAAAACTTGAGATTGCATGAAAAACCGCAGCAAGTACAGTATTCAGTATGTCTATTGAATTTCTTTTGTGCTCCAAGGATGAAAAGCCTTTAAAGGTTTGGAGCCACTTAACTTTTATTTTTGGGTGACTTATGTTGTTTGAACGTCTCTTCACATGAGAATTTCCTCACAAGTCAAGTGGTTAAAAAAAAGTGCTTTCAAAAGTACTGGAACAGTAACAGAAAAATGACATTGTTGCTGTTTAAAGCAAGGTGGGAACTCAGGCTAGCTACAAAGCTAGCTTGCTATTGCTAACCTCCCACAATTTTTAAGTTACAAGGTCACCCTTATAAAGACAGAACAACTGACCCAAGCCCAGATATTCATCAGACGTCTGTTCCTTAGTGCTGGTGATGAAACCTTCCTTTCCCCGCACAGTTCCCGAAATGTACCTCGCCTTCACACCCGTCCCGATGAGCTGAGCCAACTCCAGCTGACTGATGCACTTCAGGATCTGCAGGAACGCAGAAGACGCAAATGTCTTGACCAATCACAGCCTTGCAACATAATGATATGAGGTCACAGTGATAAGGGCCAATCACAGGACTGGGTTTGGGATAATAGCAGAACTCACCTCATGCCAGGAGTTTCCCAGATAATTTCCGTCAGTGTGGGCCACCGTGATAAGAGTCTTGATGGTGTCGATGTTCTTCTGCTTCATCTCGGTGATGCCCGAGCTGGCCGTGAGCAGCGTGAAGCGGGCCAGAGCCTGTACATAGGCGTCTCGCTCCAACTGAAACCGAAACAGCACAAGAACCGTTTGGTTTTGCTAAAACGTGTGCCAGATGTTTAAAGCTAAACCATTTTCTCAATAATTTGCAGAAACAACAATAATGACAACTAGATATGGATTTTAAAAACACTTTTATATAAATTGCTCTTACAAAAAACATCATCTTGACAACTACATATTTCAAAGGCAGAAAAAGAAATCAGAAAAAATTTAATTGCCACAGAAAGTACAGACAGAAACTACAAATAACAAACAACCATCAGGCTCTTCTGAGCTCCAACTTCTCCTCAGTTATATCCGCATGTGGATTCACCTGAATGCTGAAGATACAAGCTATCCTGATAGCACAGCGGATTCCCTCCAGACACAGAGAAGCCACTTCAGTATCATCGCAGTCCTGAAGACCCACACTAAATGCAGCCAGGAAGGGCGTCCAAGCCAACTGTGGAGGAAAAACACATAGATCAAGACAACAGAAGCCATCACATAACACTGTGTGAGTAGAACAAGCAGGAAGTACCTTAAACATGGGCCTGACATGTTCCAGGTGGGTGGCGCTAGTGAAGGGGGCTTGAACGTGGCTCACGGCCTCCATCAGAGCTTTGGCCGTCTTGGCCATCTGCTCCATCTCAACATTATACAGAAGCCTCCTTTGCTTCTCACTGGCCACACCTGATCCAGAGTCAGTCAGTTACCACAAACAACACCTCAAAGCATCTCCTTTCCCACACAAAACAGTAATTGCTCAATTCATTTCTGAAATATCAGTCATTATCATAAACAAATCCCTTCAGAAATGGTGGCCAGATATTCTGAGTTTAGAAGCAATGTAAGGCATTAAGCAAATAAAGCTTCCATGTTAATCCATGACAAGCATGATGCGACAAACTGTTTTCTTTCTAGCCCCGCCCAAAGCTTAAAATATTCAAATATCCAAAAAACTTGTTTAATACTGTTAGCATGTTTATCAGTGCCCCAAACACTTACTTTGCTTGTTTGATTTGAGAGTTAATTCCTTTGTCTCCTTCATGGATATTTTTTTCCCAGCGATTTCATCATAAATGGCAGACAGGTACTCCTCAGGTAAATCTTTACTGTCGTTGATTCCGCGGTTCATCTTGATGTATTGCTCTTTTGTCATTTTATTTTTCACCTGCATGAAATTAAACGAAACATTTGATCAGTACGTGCTCTTGTTTCTATTCCATCCATCTATCCTTTTATTCATTACTCTTCACATTAAACAGTTCCACTCCCATCCGAAGACTAAATGCCAACAGCTGTTTCCAGCTTCAACCTTCACATTAACATTCACAGACTCAGCAATGAGAAACGCTCTCCATCTGAGAGAGATTCAGAGCTGGTGCACTAACCTGTGGACTGTGAAGATCTGTAGTCAGCATGATGATGGAATAGGCCAGGACGTAAGCTGTGTCGGCGCTGGCGAACAGCGTTTGCCTGTGGAGAGAGATGATAAGGAGACGAATCATGACTCTGAGTTTAGCATTTGTGGCTTAATTAGCACAGCGGGTTAATCGGTTATGATGGTGGGAGACAGCGACGCTCACCCCTGGTTGCATTCTAAGTATCTAGCAGCAAATTTTTCCATCAACCGATCAATTTTTTGGGCTTCTCCAGGCAGCCGAAAACCCTCAAGGAATATGCGCAGAGCCGGCACGAAATCTTTGCCCTGGAAGTCCATCTGATCGACGTAGGCGTACATGACTTCCTTATTGATGCGATCGTTGTCCCCGAGAAACTCTCCAACTTGAATCTGTTGGGTTGGTAATCAAATATCAAAGAGTCTGACTGCACAGAAATAGAGAAATAAATAGCCAAAACCATGTATGTGTTTCATAATTCTGATCACAAAACATGCTCAAAGCTATGACTATTCTGGAAGTAATGAATCTTTTCAGCAGGAAATTGAAGTTTTTCATGCATAACTGTGCTGCAAAGCTGTAATTTTGGGGCAGATGCAAGAAGGTTCCTTCACCCATTACTGCTGAGAATGAGCAAATGAACTGCCAATTCATCACACTGAAGGACCAAATCATCTCTAAGTGGGTTTGGCAACACTTGACTGAGGCGTCATAATATTTTATTCAGTTTTGTTTTTCTAAAGCGCTTCACGTTCTGCAGCTGCAAAATCTCTCAGAACCAGGTTCAAGTGCGTTTAAATGAAACAAGACAGGAAAATTATAGCAGAATTTGAAAGCTAACAAAACTTGTCTTACAGAGTCAAGCCTCTCCTCTTGATGTAAAAACTGGGCGATATCTTCAAGTGTGGTTCCCAGCATGCCTTGCTCCTGCAGGTACTGAATGCCCCTCTTTGGTTTTTTGTTGAACCTGAGCAATAAAGGATCCAGGTTATCAAAACACAGGCCTCAAATTCACACCCTACATATTGTACACTTGTTTCACAGGTTGGTAATAGTGAACTTGGATAATGGCTTACAGGTCAATGCCTTGTTCTATGATCTCCTTCTGCTGTTTGAGGACCTCAAACTGTTCAGGGTTGTCTGTTCCTGACATCTGTGTGCTGTAGCTGCCGATACCTGATGAGGCTGTGGAGTCCAGAGAGTTTATGCTTCCGTAGCGGTTAATCGTTTCTGGGTGTTTCGACTCATTGGTCTCCTGCTCTGAAGGTTTTTCCTGGCCTGATGGAGAAACGTAAAAGAATAGAGAAAAGAGAAGAATTTATGAAGTACAAAGGACAGGACTCATTCAGACTGTACAGTACACAACTCACACACAAACATTACTGTAGAGTATTACTGTATATTGTGGATTTGTGTATTTACTTCAAAACTGTAGATGTGTCTGTTCACTACCTAGTGAATGCTACATATTTTGCTGAGGACAATGAAGACAATTTGATAGAAAATTAGTCTATTCAGACACTGTGCTCCACTTTGTATGGCGATACAAAATTATATTGCTACTTGAAATCTGATATGGCCGTTCACATATACCAACAAATCTGTTTTGAATCTGATTTATAGATCATACATAATGGTACATAAGGGTAAATGTAAGCATTATTTTCTTTTTAGACTACAATGAAACTGATTATATACACAATACTGTTGATTTTTTCTGCCTGTTTTAATTAATAAGCCACTGAGATACAATCACAGAAAGAGCGAAAATATAGAGATGAGATTGTGTTTTCGAAAACCTCCAGCCCAACATCCCAGGAAGGAGACAGAATGATTCATTAGACCCTCGGCTGGGTAAAATGTCTGGCTTTGTTCCCCATATAAGCTCCCAACACAACATTTCTGTAATAAAGTCTTTGGCCTCAGACGAGTCATATAACAAAAACAGCACGTCGACCGGAGGAAGACCAACGTGACCTGAATACACAGGGTAACGGATCCGCAGTCGGTTCCAGCAAAACAGGCACGCGGTTCGGGGACGTGGTGGAAGCCACGGTTCCAGTCGGAGGGGTCTTATTACACATTGGAAACACTGTAAAAGATTTAGTGATCTGCCATTTCAGTAACACGAGCTGTCAGGTCAGTTCCTCATTTCACAGGCATAGTTCCCTCAGTCTGAAAGATCAGAGAAGCCAATAGCTGCTGGGAAATACTGCTTTTATCTAAACTCAAAACAAAATAGCAGTAACCGTGTTCCCTTGAATTCAAACCCAAGTCCTTTTGTGTTGGTGCAAAGCTTTACTAGTTGAGCTACTGTAATACAGCCACATCGCAAAGCACTATTGAGAAGCTACAATCTACTTTATGCAGAACAAACTAAGGCAAATAATTCTAACATTACGATGGTAACAAACTGCTGTTACCTGCTTTTCCTTTGACGTGTGTTTGTTAAGAGAACAGAACAAACAGTGTAAGACAAGCATTATGGGAATATAGAAATATCTGTAAGTCTCAGTTTGTGATCTATAACAGACATAATGCACCTGTAGGTGACCTGGATGGGCATGTTATGTATCTATTATAATTCTATACTATAATTCTAGCAAAGGTGATATTTTGGCAGAAACACTTGTAAAAAATAGGATGCTGTATGCTCCAAACACAAATGGAAATTTTCTATGTTGTTCTATGTCTAAGCAGTGTTTGCCCTTGCATGTTTTGTAAGCTGTTTTATAATTGTTTTGCTAGTCGCTCTATGCTAGAAGCATAAATGCAAAAGTAACTGTGTAAATATATCTTAATTCATTTAACCATTTTAACTAAGAATCCCTGCTGTCTGATTGGCTGAAAATGAAAGCCTGAGGTGAGCTTGAGGCAGAGGAAGGCTCCCATTGGGCCGTCAGAAACCTCAGCTCCTCCAATCCAAAAAAGGCAGTCATGATTAAACTGAAATCCCTTCATTTCCGAACAGGAAGGCAAGACTGTTCCCAGCCCAGACTGGAAGCTCTGCTCTGTTCTGCTCTGTTCAAAAAGCCTGGAGAGGTACAGGGTATGCCAAGGTGAAGAATAACTGCTTAAGGGCTGTTTGATTAAGATGAAAGGCCGGCGCAGCCATCAAACTGAACAGCATTTCCTGCCTCTCTGAAGCTAAGGACTCCTAGCGTGCTATCCTCAAAAGCTACTGTTTATCTGTTTGGTTCCACACAAGCCAGAAGCAACTGGTAAATGCACTCTGAGGACAGACAGTCAAGGCTGTAAGCTGGAATGTCTCAAGATACAAAATGGCTAGTCACATGCAGCCAGACCTTCAGACTGACCGCAGAAGGTCTGGACTACATTGCAGCTTTCATTGGCTAAGAACCGCCCAAGAATTCACATAAAATAACCAATCACAATGTTTTTAGGAATTCTGTTAACGCCAGGACACACACATCTCCCGGACATCTTGAAGAATTTAACCAATCAGATGCCAACTTTGAAATACCTGAAGTAAACATTCCATATGTCTGAGACTTTTAGCCAATGGTGTGTGAGTGTGACATCTGAGGCTCTGACTACACAAATGGGCTAAACAAGGTTCTGTATATATTACATGAAAATGTACTAGGTGAGGTACTAGTATTGAAGATTTTCCATGATTTAAACAGTTTGGCTTACCGAGGCTGGTCTGGGAATTGGGGTTGACGTACTGGTCTTTGCTCCACTCCACCATGCACTTCAGAATGGACACCAGACACTCCAGGCCTTTCTTTCTTAGGGTCAACTCCTGAAGCAGTTTTAAAGCAACAGTTTACTCAAAAATATCAACATTTTGTTATATTACTTTCACTTCAAGTTTGCTACATTTACCTGAACTGGGGTTGTACCCAACTCATGCCCTCCTCTCCCTTGTGCAATTTTTGAGAGATCATTCACAAGCCTCTCGAAAATATTAGCAGCATTCAGGTCACAATCATAATTAACATAGATATCTACCACACTCTGTGCATCTGTGAGAGCAAAAAAAGATTGAATTATTCACAGAATCGCTCTCAAACTGACAACCTCCCAAAGCCAAGAGAAGAATATTCATACCAGCACATATTCTAGTGAGGGTTTGAATGACCATCCATTTGTGGTCATATGAACTTGTGGACGTCTCTAGAATATACAGGAAAATTTCTTTGAAAAAAACCTGAGGAGAAAGAAGCAAAACATCAGCTGAAGAAACCTCTGGCATCCACACCAATTCACAAGTTAGAAAATGGAAAATAGCCATGTCACACACATACACAGCTGACAATACAAGCGACTTGACTGAATTCAGAAATATTACAACACAATGCAAAATCAGTCCTCACACCAGTCCTGGTGAAATAGATTTACACAAGAACTACACAATATATCGAAATTACCAAAATGCATATTAAAATGGTTTGCAGTAATTGAATTAATTTAACATTCAAAGGCTGGTGAACAGTTTTAGGTGGATGAAGACAATGCAGATGAGGAAGTGTGTTTTGTCACCTCAATTTGCATCTTAAGATGCGTCTTGAAGTTGGACAGCAGGGTGAGGAAGATGGACAGGGAGAGTTCGAACACTTCTGGGACGGAGGAAACGCCGTTTTTGGACAGCGCCACACAGAGGTACTGCTTGATGGCGTTGATGAACATCTCATTGGTCTTGAAGATGGGCCCAGCATTCTGCAGGATGGAAAGAAGGAGCTGCAGTGACAGGACCTTGGATCGCAGCTCGTGGGATCTGTGGAGAAGTCAAGGAGATGTTATGCATGAACTCATGACACTGGCAGCGCTAGCACAATGCTTTACCAGTGCAGAAGATCTCTAGCCTTTCCACACTGTTACTCCCAACTGTAGATATGAGCAATAGTAACAGGGTTGCTCGCATAACAAGCACCACTAACCCATAAAGTCCAGGTTCTGTCCTGAATGGACTTCAGTGAGTTTGTCCAAGAGTAATCAATGACAATGACACAAGCTTCCTGCCTCACTGCCTCTGAGGACACTATACAATGAATGGCTCCTTTTCTATTCTACTGACAGAAAGGAACATCTTTCTTGCCCTGTGAAGACCCTATTCATCTGGTTAAGGACAATAGCTGAAAGCCCCTTGAACAACTGTCAGCATCCGACCCAATATCTACAACCACAGACCTCAGCTGTTTTTATACTTCAAGTCAAAACTCAATAAGACCCTGAAATCAGAATTTAGGACTAAAGATGCCACCTGACAGACTTAAGAAACAACAGGGCTGCTGATAAATTGTTCAACTTGTGTGAGGTTAATGAATTTTTGTTAAACAGTCTTACTTCGGATCCGGGGGGCCGTCTGAAAGGGGCTTCATTGAGAGCTTGCAAAGCGATCTGAACACCAGGAACGCATCTTTCTGGAGGATGTGAGAAAATTTCGCACCTGGCGCCGGCCCAGTGGTTGCTACAGATTCCTGTGGGGAAAATATTTGTGTTACGTCCTTATGGCAATCAAAATTAATTATGGGTGAAAATTAGTCATCACTGTGTAAAGACTCTAATATGCAAGACTCAAACAGGACATAAAATTACATTCTGTTAAGCACAGTGGTCACTAAAAGTATTTGTAAAATTGTTTGCATTATTAAACAAAATATCAACTGGCTATTTCAAGTGGCTATAACACAAATAAAGCTGTAATCTTTAACATTTTCGGTTAAAAATGAACAAAAATACTGTAAATTTATGTAAATGCAAGTACATGAAACAAAACAATCACATTACTTTACCCTGATTCACAACGGTAAGGTAATAAAAGTAATTTATAATTTAAGCACAGTTATTTATCATTTGGACACTTTTTGTTACCTGAGTGTCGTTGGAGGAGACAGACATTCTGTCGTCAGTCAGGGACGGAGTGAAACTCGCTGATATCGGCGTTCCAGGGATTCCGTTGGCATGAACGTTTTCGCTGTCGCTTCCCAATCCTCCTTCCTCTTCCAGCGAGTTTGGAATGCCCTCAGCTGGCTCAGCCTCGCCCTCTCTGCTTTCCTTAACTTCTGAACACACATAAACGGGATCCAAAACCCATGACACATTAGCCTAGTTAGCTACCTAGCAAGTTAACAAATTAAACATAAACAATGAAAATGATCCTACTATTGTTCCAGTGAACAAAATAACAGCATACAGGTTTGGAACAACATGAGAAAAGGTTCAATACACAAACACAACTCACCTCCAGTCACTGTGTTCACGACTTCCTGCAGAATGCTCTGTACGATCTCCTGAGCTTTTTCTTCATAGTTTTTGCTTTCGTCTTCCTCAGTGGCTTGCGTATTGTGCTCAGCTGCATCTTGAAAACACAGAAACACACGTTTCTATTTCTGTCTATCCTGTCATTTAAACTGTGACAGGTGTGTTTCCCCTCCACTGGTTTCTCAATGTAACTTAACACACATTTTTAAGGAAAGACTCCATATTAGCAGCTTCTGAATGATCTGTTGAAGCAAAGCGGTGCTATTAAACTTGCATAAGGCTGAGAAATACTGACACAATAGTGTCATATCATTAGCAAATGTCATTTTCTTCAAATATGGAGTCTGACTATTAACTAATAATGACTATGAATAATTTATGTTTATGCATTTGACAGACAATTTTTATCAGAAGCAAATTACAGTGCATTCAAGTTTTCCTTGGGAATCGAACCTGCAACCTTAGTGTTGCTAGCACAGTGCTCTACCAGCTAAGCTTAAGAACATCATATAAGAATCACAGATTTCTGCTCTGATTCTGATTGGCCAATGACAGGATCCAATGACAGGTATCAATGACAGGATACGTATAGTATATACTTTCAAAAGATTTTGCTTTTACTTTGTGCTGCTGCAGTGGCCTGGTCCGCTTCGGTCTGCTCGTTCTCCACAGGGCAGAAGTCGCTGCCATTCTCTGGTTCTGGGTTCTCGTAGGGTGGGGAACCCTGCTCAACCTTGCCATCCTGGAGACCCGGTCCACCGTTGGCCTCGGCAGACAGGCCGATTTCAGCGTGTCTCTGTCCAGGAGATTCTGGCTCTTGTTGGCTGACTGGTGAATGCTGTCTTTGTCTTTCTCTCTCCATCTGTTTAGCTTCCTGGAGCTGGAACACATACAACACAAGGTCAGGTGACTTTAAACATCACCAGAGCTTCTCCAGCTTTCAGACACGTTCTTCTGGGAGCTTAAAGCCAAGCTGATGTTTATCACCTTCTCTGAGTGGAAGGTGAAGAAATATTTTTCATTTAAAATACAAGGAAACACAAGACCAGTATCTTTTAGCATCTTAGTGTATGCATAGACAATGTTTATGTTTATAAGGACAGATGGTGGTTTGATTACATGCATCTCCAGAATGAGTTAAAGTGAATCATGCTTACAGTACAATGATAAAACTGTGTTTTTACACAGAACAGGTTTGAGGCCTATTACTAACAGTTTTGTGTCCCTTAAAAGAATATATTGTACGTCAACTACAATTTTCCAAAGACCCCACAAGTAGGCTATACTACAGCCAACCTTTAGCCCCCCCCCCTTGTCACAGTAACCTATCAGTGATGCTTTTAAGGCGGGGCTTAGCAAATGGTTGACTGTTGTAAAATCTAACTGAAAGTTTTAAACAACCTTATTGTACTTCTTTTATGAAAAGCAAATGATCAACACTATTCAAACTAGCTCACACTGCCTGTACTTCACAGTCTAAAGTGCCTAGAGTTCAGTCAGCAAGCAGAATTTTAAGTGTGCTACATTCATTAAATAGGCAGGAAGCACCGTTAATGCGAAAGTCTTGTTAATAAAGAACAAGAGACAAATGTGTCTCCTCTCAAGAGTTCTGATGTTCTTCATCAGTGATCTGTACGGTGTGTGCTGGCAAAACACAGCCTCATCTTTAATGTTTTATAGCTGATTAATTGTGTAATGAGTTCAGCTGTGTCATAATGTCTCACACTATGTCTAGACTGCGTGGCAGTGCGTTTCGTTCGTGCGTTTCGCAAGTCTCACTTCTAAGGAGGCGTCATTTTGAAACTTCTAAACACCTGGTGGTCTGCATCCACATGTAGCCATCTGAACCACACAAATACACACAGATCTCCATTTACACCTGGAATTAACATTCATCTCAGGTCAAATATACATATACATGTATATGTAAATGAAAACAAGTGAGACGACTTCTCAAAATATCACATTCTTAAACTCAAGTCTTACTTGAGACTTGATTTACATTCGTAGCCAACTGACCTGAGACATAGTCTTAAATACAGAGTCCAGATTAAGTCTACAGATCTACAAAACATTTTCTCTGAATATCGAAACCTGTCTGGCAGTCTACGTCATCCTGTGAAAATCTATGTTAATTTGCTAAAAAATCTGTAGCAATAACACATTTTAAATATATCAACTGAATTCTTCTGCAGTACAAGGTTAGCAAATCTAATCTGCACAATACCTACAAGCTAAAGCTAAATTTTAGTCTTGACGTTTAGTCATGATGAAACATGTAGGCTTGATGTAAACCCGGCCTTAGCAATTTAAACTTGACTTGCCCACATTCCCGCCCGTGACGAATGCAACACACAGCGTAAACACTGCGGCTCAACCTCAGAGAAAATCACTTCAAGCACTCTCTTACATAAAACAAACATGATGAAGACAGATGAAAAGAACCAATCGTTGATGGACGGGAGGTTGACAGGCAGAAGCCAAGGCAAGCAGACCAAAGACATCTGATAGACATCAATCATAGATACACAGAGCAAGAGTGACGGATGACGCTGATGTACACAAACCAGCAACACTTCAAGATCAAGCAAATTTCAAAGCAGTCCTGTCACTCTTTACCTGACGATCTCGCTTTCTGGATGCCAAAGACCAACTGATCTTGTGATTTGTAAGCTATATGTCAAAGGGGCGGGGATATGAAGCATCAACCAAACAGAAAGAAGAGATGTTAGTTCAAAACGTTATTTCCCCTGTATCACCAGAGGAGAGGTGATAAATTCACTCACTGCTTGGTTTTCCATGCGGGCAAAAATCACATTCAGCATCTGGGTGAGGGTGGCTTTGGCCGTGGTCTGGTTGATGAGGTTCTTACTGGCCAGATAGATGTTGTAGCAGGTTCTCACGGCCTGTAGAACGGTTCCCTCATGGATTTCGATGTGCTGGGAGGTCACGGCCGTAAGCAAGGCCTGTCGGAGCCAGACAGGGACAAAACAACACAAATATTAGCGCAGAGAAACATAAGCCATGATTGTGGCAGGAAGTCTATTAAATTTAGCCACACGATGTGGGGAACATTATTAGTTACTACTTAAGCTGTTGTTGGAATCTTGATAAGTTCAAAGGGATTAAACTCAACATGTGAGCGAGTGTGAAAGGGTTTGAGCCGCTTTCAGGAGTCACTTCACATTCCAGAATGAGATTTGTAAAACAATAGCAAAACCAAATACTGCTGAAAATACAAGCGTAACAGGTCAGGGAATTTTCATATGTAGAACAATCAGTGAGATGTTCCCAAAGCATTGCATTATTTTGCTTCATATGTAAAATTCAATAACATCATATTACCACCATGATTTAAATGGCCTTTTAAAACAGCTAATGAGCTTCCTGCGGGTTTTGATCACATGATCATTTGAGCAAAAAATGATAAATGTCTTTGCATCTCTTTGTGAAGAAAAAAAGTCTAAATAATTTGAATTTATCTCATTGCTAACTATAGAGTTTATAGATTTTAACTTCTTATAGCAAACATCTGTTTGGCTGTTTGGTCAAAATTAACGTTATGACCTTTATAATTTGCAGCTGGACGCCTTCGTCCGTCTGCGGTCCTTGGAAACAGCCACATATCGTCTCTATGATCCGGTCGATGAGCTTTTTCCCTGGAATAGTGTTGTCTGGAGCGCTGCCCGTCAGGTGACCGTATGCTATGAGTTTCTGCAGAGCCACAAACACGGACATTAGCTCTCAGCTATCCCACGGGAAACATACCGGCGTCAAACGCGTATGACTCTGACCTGTAAACAGTCTAAAGACGTGATGACGATGCGAGGACATTTGGACTGACAGGCCAACTCGAACGGCAGGAAGTACCTATCAGCTTCAATGAAGCTGGTCTTGGATTTGATTGGTGGTAAAGTCCCGGAGCTCGATTTGTTATCTCCGGGTGGTGGGCTGCAAAACAAAAACAAAGCGCATCATCAGCTGCAACTGTGTTTAATAAAAATGTGACTTGATAGGGCCAGAGATGTTCAGCCTTGGAAAACATCTAGTTTTATTGAACTGGCAGCAATGATTTGTGGTAGACTTAGAAGCTCTTTAGCACCGAATGGACCTAAATGCATTCGAATAGAGGAAGCTCTCAAGTCACACTGCAGTGGACGTGACCCAGACTGCGATTTCTCACTTTATATCCAGCCAGTACTGACTGACTGCTGGGCCTACTGGGCCTTATGGCACTGGGACATGGAAATAAGGGGTTGTGGAGGGTGATGGTGGAGAGTGATGAGAGTAAAACAGAGCACCAAAGAGACAGAAAGAATAGTAATAGAGATCCTGATATGTGTACTATTTGTAGTATGCTCTCTGAGCTAATATTACCCATAACCCTTTGCCCTACGGTTCTCTCTTGATATTTCAGCTGTTGAAAAATGGTATTGCATCTGAAACTGAACCTGCCAGCAAACTGGAAATGTATGAGCCTAAATGCAATAACCAATGTACAAATAATGAATTAGCGTGATGTGAATGCTTACATACAATGTGCACATGAGGTATACAAACAGGTCTGTGGATTCAAGACACAATTAATATAATAAAACAACCTTACGCCAATGGCAAGACAACGCCAAGACAACATATATTGCCTTATTTTTACTGCCTTCAAAATGAATTAACATTAATTAACAAAATTACTAATTAACAAATTAACAAATAAATTCAATACCAGTTTTTCAAATAAATCTCTTTTAAAGACTTCAGACTTGAAGACTCCTTGACTAAATTAACTGAATGGATATATCAGTGACTACATATTACATACTCATGTAAAGTTGAAGTATATATATTGGGATGCAGCCATGCAGCGTTGCCCCAAAAATGCCCCAAAAATCTGCTGAATGTCTTTTTATTCCATCTGACAGAAAATATCAAAATGACATCATCAACGACATAAAATGACATCATCCAGATGTAATTGTTCTAACCCAGTTCTCCCAAGGTGTGTGCGCATGTGTGTGTGTGTGAGAGAGAGTGACTGAGATCGACAAAAAGAGGGAAACAACAAAGAGAGAAATAATCAAAAGCACACAAGAACAGACACAAAGCAAGACAGCTGGAGGGTTGCAAGTTAGACGTGAATTAGCGAGTACAGAGTGCATGGATGATGCCCCCGGGAGCCATGCGAGATGAAGGGCTTTAGGAAGGCGAGACGGGCCTTAGAACAAGCATTTCTGGTCCTGCAGAGCCGTGAGCACAGCGCATCTCATTCCTGTGTGTGGACACACAGCAAGATCTCCAAACACGTTAGCAACACAGACGTTTTTCCATCGGCAGTGAATTCACACAGATCACAATGAGGGCGAGACCGCAGCCAAAACACAAAGAGACCGCGTGTGGTGACCCTCTGGAAAATGTCAGCACTGCATTACAAGAATAAAGTCTGACAATAACACAGAGGAGCTTGAAATGCATGCTAAATATCTCAACACATGGGGTACGGGGTGAGAAATCGACTTACCTTAACTTCTCAGATTCTGCCTTGATTTCCTCTGCAAAGAAAAGAGAAAAATCTGAATTATTGAACCGGAAAAACAGAAAAAATAATCACCCTGTAGAGACTAATGATGTTGAATTACAACAGCTATAAATACAGATTTAATCAGATGTTTTTTGTTTACCGTCTGCTGTCAGGAGAACACAAGCATTAGAAGTTCAAGAGCAGCTTTTAAGACGCAATATGACGGCATGCAAATCTCAAGGCGCATCGCATTTTTTTGAAAAATCCCCCCAAAACAACCTGAAGGAACATCAGACCTACATTAACTGGATATTTGCATTTTTGAAATCGTTTGAAGGCTTTGCAAGGCACAAGAACTGAGAATGTGTTTCCTTAAGTTTTCTGAGCAGTTTGCAGCACGTTGCTATGCAATTACAAGGATTTTCTGGGTGGTTGCTAAGGTGTTGAT
Source organism: Yasuhikotakia modesta (assembly GCA_036877545.1). Taxonomy (NCBI): domain Eukaryota; kingdom Metazoa; phylum Chordata; class Actinopteri; order Cypriniformes; family Botiidae; genus Yasuhikotakia; species Yasuhikotakia modesta. The sequence continues at coordinate 24,974 of JBAJNP010001086.1, read as the reverse complement.
AGGAGGGACTGGGTGGTTGCATTTCTAGATCAAAAGTTTCTGTGATATTCTGGTCCTTAAATATGGCAAAATTGTTTTTCACATAATGTAAGGCATCATAAACATCACGATTAAAGAGGTAATTCAACCAAAGAAGATATTTTGAAGTATATTTGTAACCAAACTGTAGCAATTATTGACTTCCACTGTATGCGCACAAACAACTGAGACCTAAAATATCTCCTTTTGTGATACACTTGCAGGTTCCACTTACAAGAAAAGTAATACAGGGTTGAAATAAGTATTAGTAAATGGGATAAAAAATCATTTTCAACTACTACAAGAAAGTAGAGAGCAATATGTAACAATCCACTCATGTTCTTCTAAGGTGGGCTCAAACATAAAGACAGCTCCATTATTTATGAGTCTAGCCGAGCATCCATCAGAGACATAGACCTCCAACGCTGAAGAGTACATACAGCTTCAAAACCACTTCCTCAGAAATCACTCATTACCTACATAAGAGAAAGTACATTAGAGCAAAGATCCTGAGTCAGAGGTTCTCTCTACAAACTTCTGAAAGATTTTAAATGACATTCATTAGACTTTAAAGTAGTTGCTACAACTTGATTCATTTGTGCATGAGGTCTTTGTTGTTCCTTGCAGGTCTGGAATAGGGAATTTCTGATTGAAATCTGTGATATTGTCCTGAAAAGATGTCTGGACAGAATATGTTGATGCCTCTGGTCTCTCGGAGCAGCTGCTGTCATAAATGACTAAGCATTCGGCAACAAAACAATGTAACGTTGTAGATAGATGATCTAGTTTGCTTCTCTTGGCAGTAAACAATGACGAGGACAACAGCATAACCGCATCTCCACACAGTGCTGACTGACACATCACCCCACAAGATAAAACTTTCCCTGAACAAAACATGGGGAGTGATTATTGAGATCTGGCGTATGACGATATAATTAGCATTTCTGTAATTATCAGTATTGTTCTGATTAGCATATAGCCTAAAAGGCAAAGAATAATGGTGTCTAAACATGCTTAACAGAATACATTTATATTGCATACAATATTGAGTATTATAATTTGGTACATAAAAATATTCAAATAAACATACTAATAATAAAACTACTATTCTAATGTGGCATTACTGGTTACCTTCAATTAATGACTATTATGACAGAATAATATGACGGCATCAAGTGTTCAATCCTATCTGCCTATAATCCTACATGTAGCCTTGAACCCTGATTGGTCTGTCAGAGTAAAGCAGGTGTAGCCGATGGTTTCACTGCAGTGGAGGTTGTAGATCAGTTTAATCAGCGTTACTGGTAGATTGACTGTCTCTGGATAAACACAGAAACCATAGCAACATACGTTACCTGCATTTTTAGAAGAGAATATCCTTGGACTAAATTTGTCTCAATCTGTTGCATTAGGTCCTTTCAGTGCACTTGTTTTTTTAAATCTTCACATGAACTGACCTTGAAAAGCCCCGGGCTGAACAAACCAACAAAGAAAAACAAATAACAGCCTTCACATCGAAGCTGGACGTCACAGAACAATCAAACAGAAAGCGTCCATATTCCATATTGTTTATCCAGTTATATTTACAGCCCCAACAGTTGGGTAAGGCATCCATAATTTTAAAGCTAAAGCCAGTTCCTTTTGCCTCTCTACCGCCATCTGTGTTTAAAACATTAAATTGCACAAACCCCAAACTGAGTCTTCTGAGAAATCGGACCAGGCAGCTCAGATTATATATCATTATTATAAATTTACTGTTGTGAATAAATGAGGTAAAAAGATTGTTTTTAACACTGTTCTGTTCTGTTGTGCTTGCTTGCTAACTTATTTTTGTTTATTTTAACCAACAAGTTATGGATTTTGTATTTAATATCTGTTTTGCCTGCATGGTATAGTTGAAAATGATTAGTTGTTAAAAATATTACAGAGCTAGTGTGCTAGGAAATCTAACATCATAACAACATTAGCAACAAACTACCAGTAAGTATTACAACTGGGACAACTTAATAAAATTATGCATCGGATTAAACTGTATTATAATCAAACACAGCTCTGTAAGCTATAGTCAACAGCCGGACTTAAAGTAATGCACTGTTCTACTGAATATATTTACAATCTCATACATAAAATATTGTGTTACGTTAAATGAGAAATAAAAGGCCAACTGCACAGAAATAAATGCCTTTATTTCACATTTTAATCATAAATTGTGTTTGAGATAATTACTCTAGCTGTTATTGCTAAAAAAAGCAATAAAGCACTTAGGCTTATATTCTACCCAGATGAGACACGACAAGCTTCTAGCAACAAGTAATTTGTCTGTCAGCACTGAAAATGAAAATACTGTGCAGCACAGCACAATAACACAAAGCCGTGAGAAACAACATTTTACACTAATGGAACAAAATCGCTCAGCGCTGAATAAACAAAACTTGGTTTATATGGTGTCTGGTTAGGACCATCAAATTCTGCCACAAACGTTTCTGTTTTTTCCCCACATACAGTAACACAACTGCATCGATCCAAAACAAGCGCTAGTGTTTTTAAAGCAGCACTCGTAACGTTTTTGGGGTAAAATTTATGACAGATAAGTGACTAAGTTCATAACAGATCAAAATGGTCTTCTCACCTGACCACGATTCGCAACAGTAAGTTTACAACAATGACCCAGATAATTGTTCCCATGTCAGTGTGACTTGCAGACAGCAGTTTTAATATAAGTGACTATAACAAGCATGAATATTTACACACATTTATTAGACAACAAGCTTTAATTCGAAACCTTTTCATCAAAAACTGAAACCTGTCGTCTTTAATTGGACTAAAGTTGAAATGAGGTACCACAACAACTCATGTTAGTAACCAGCCCTCCTCTTTTATCACTAAATGGCTTAAACCTGATATATGTACCACAAAACAGAGTCTGGCTATATCCCACACTGATGTGCTCTCGGCTGGCACCATTACGCTCTTGAAATACTGCCAGCGCACACAGTTTCTGCTCCGACAGTTGGAACAACATATTATGACGCTGCATAAATGAGTTTCTTTCAGTTACAATGAGCTTCAATGGGTTGATATGATATCTGACAGCTCCTCATGATCTCACACAGTGTGATAAACAAACAAACCCCTCTGTTAACTGCGCGGAGATCCTAAATTCATGAATTTTACGCTTGTTGCTGAGGTAGCTGAAGAATGTTACATCTCAGTAATATTTCTATTCAATTACTGCTTAAATAGTCTTACTTTAAAACAATTCTAGCAAAACAATTATAACAAAAACAATTCTGTCTTCGGTGGCAACACCTTAAAATAAAGACTCATTTCCAATGTGAAATATATTTTGAGCTCTGATGGTGTTGTGGTGCTGATGCTAGCCCTGAGATAATTGTGCATTGGGGACAAGGACCAACCGCTCTGAGTGATGAAATAACTGCTATCATCCGAATTCACTCCAATCAGAGCAAAAACACCAACATGATTTATGCAGCCCAACTCTGAAACCAAATAATTGATGCAGTGGAGTTTTTGACTGTGTTTTCTGGACGATCCTACAGCATCACTGAACAGCTTATGCTACGCAGGAAAACATTAGTAACAACAACATGCCATTAGTTCCAACATGACAGCAAATGTGTGCATATACCACAACAACCGAGTCTGTGTGGGAATTCATACACAGCAAATAAAAATACATCAGCACTTTATCTGACACTAATTCATTCTCATGGTTGGTGACAACAAAATTGCAGCTCCTGTGTTATACAATTAAATGCATTAGGATGGAAATTATTTCAAGGGTGTTAGTTATGAGTTTGTATACAGGCCACGTCAGGTACAAACTCCAGCTAAATATTCATGCTTTGTTTGCGATTACACTTATTCTGCACAAACAAGAAAAAACAGCCATTTACAAAAGTCAAAAACATGTTCAACAACTACATTTACTTCTGAAAACAACAGTGGTTTAAAAAATGAATTTGAAATTCAAAAATAAGAGTCAATCTGAAAACGAAAGAAAAATGTAGCATCTGTAAATGCTAAAATGACGTTACTTTTATTTAAAACAATTATCATCCAAACCAGGCCATTGACAGAGACGTCAAACGCGTCGTTGTCACACCTGAGACTATTGACTCTGGAGGTGTCGGTCGCAACTCTAATGAAGCAGAAACAGCTTCACTTGCGGCCCGGGTGTGAGGGCTGCTGCGTCTGGGCCGGCGCATGCCTTGACATGTCACTTTCTGCAGCTGCGCCACGGGGAGTCTTACTCTGCAGGACGGCGGAAAGTCGCGCCTGTTGACAGTCTCTTCCTCTTCACACTCTGTAATTACATATTTTTGCTTCACCCTCAATCTCGACTCGTTTGTTGTGCCTTACATGCATTCGCTTGCTTATCTTCCACCCTGCTTTGGTGCATTTGATAACAGCATTGCGAGAGACAATTGCGCTGGGACACCTTCACCTGAAGCAAACAACTCATGAGGTGTAATATCTCTCTAGGCTTATCAGTCTCGAGTTGCAGGGAGACATCTACTCTGTCAGTTAAGCAAAAAGCCACAGCGGTGAATTGTGGCGTGTCTTGCGATGAACACACATGCAGCAGTTTCAGCGCTGGGAAAGATAAACATTGTGGAGGGGGACGGTTCCTATGAGAGTTCTGCTGTGCATCATCGGATCGGCGCCAAGGCGACGTGTTCACACCAATGAACTGCGGTCCGCTGTACGAATCCAACTGCACCTGTAGCCAGAACATGACATGTGATCCGAGCACAACTACATGCAAAACAGGTTTCAAATGTTGATGATAAGTTCTTTGAAATATTCTTCTCATCCTTCAGTCATTCCCTCTTGAGTGGATTCGACACAAGCCAAAACTAAACAACAGCCCAGGAAAGCTTCTTTCATAAGACCATCTGGGTCTAAATCCTTCCAGCTACTAGAAAACTCTGCTGCCCACATCCAATTTCATCTCCATTTAGCAGTTTAAGTTTCATTGTAGTACATTTTAAGAACACATTGTTTACATTTTATTTTGTTTGTAAACTTTTCTGAATATTACAGTATTACAAATTGATCCATCTGCCTTAAAAAAAGTCACACATGCTACACTTTGTAACAAAGTACACACTCAATATGATACAAAGAAACAGCCCCCCCCACCCCCCCAAAAAATGGTCACAATTACCACTCACCTCATGTCATTCCAAAGCCTTACAACTTTTTTACTTCTGTGGAACACAAAAGAAGAAATTTCAATGTATTTTATGTATATTTAGCATTCCTCTCTTTATAGTTTTGGGGTGAACTATTCCTTTAAGTTGATTTGCATTCGTCAAATGCAACAACAAAGCTTACAGTTCACGCTAACAATGAAATCTGCTACAAACGTGTCCTTGCAGAGACACTCAGCAGCAAGTTGTATCTATTGTCTCTTCAGCATCTCCCGGGGCATTTACGATTCAGCAGTACGGACTGGATCTGCTCAGACAACAAGGAAACCACAGAACGACTAAACATGCCAAAATGTGCAAAGATCAAACCATCAGATCTTTGCAACCCAGTGTCATTCTGTGACTGCTGGTACCTGAGAGCAGCGCTTTAATTCCTCCACTGCTACAGACGCATTACCATTTCAAAGCGCATGAAGACATCCAAACTGCGCTGGCGCACTTGACAACCAGAGGAAATTTAATTGAACTTTTTATGCCATCCCACCAGTTAGCATTTGGCAGCTTCTGTGAGTAAAAAACAAATAAACATAGCACTGCTTGTTCCTGTAGCCCAATTGGAAGAACATTATGTTGGGGTTCAACAAAATGGTAAAAAGGCGCAGAACTTTGAAACAACACAGGTGCTTACAAGTGTCTCTTAAAACCAAAAAAAGTTCCTGAGTCTAGTGCACAGAACCAAAATTAAAAGCTTGAGCTCAAATTGACCAATAAGGGCTTTTAGATATTTCTGTCTACCCGATACTGCAGTCTGAGGGCATGATAACATCTGTTTAATGGAATAGACATTTAATGGTAATTCTATCGCCCCTTTGAGTGCTGATATTTGTTGACGCTGCACTAATGCAGGAACAGGCATTAAGTATGTCCAATAAGACCATACGCTTGAAATACACAAGCATTTGTATATGCATGTCTTTTTCTACCACAGAACCACTTTTTTCTTGCAGTTTTGGAGCTTGAGGGCACCAGTCCTTATTCACCTTTATTATATGAAAAGGGTGGCCAGGCTATCTTTCAAAAACAATTCACAGTTTGCGCAGAAAGTCATATAAGGTAAACAACATCACGGACAAAACTTAACTATTCAGCGTAAAGTTGAGGCAACAATCGCACAGACACAAACACAGATTCTTGGAAGAAGCAGAGCCCCAGTGGATGGGGGTCCGGGATGCTCGATACACCCGCTGAGATAAACACCCATCTGGGCTTCTTCTGTGCGTGAAGGGAGAAGCACTGGACCATCTGACAGTGGCGTTGTGTGGGAGAGAGAGAGAGAATACACAGCTGTAATTACATTTGAGGCCTCCACAGTAAAAGCTAAGAAAGGTTGTCTGGACAACGCAACATGCAGGGCATGAGGGTGAACCTGGTGTAGCACTGCCAACGAATCACGCCAAAGCTGTGACAACAAGTGTGCCCGGCAGCCATGAATCTATAAATATTTAGCATGCAAAGGGCTAAAGTCTGAAAAACAATAAGCATCCTGTCATTTATCCAAAACCAGTAAAATGTGTTTTTTCAGCTTCCATTGCAGAAACAGAGGCCTGTTCTAGATAACAGAAAGTTCTTCAAAAATTCTAAAATACTAACTAAAAGGTCCAAAGGGTTGGTCCAGAAGGTCATTAAAACCTGTATAATCTTCCTTTTTTCACATAACACAAAAGACGGGTGAAGTTAGGCCAAGCTTTAGTGCCTGACATCCTTATACACCATTCATCTTTATTTAATAGGAATAAACAACGTCAACAATCTTTACAATATCTTCTTGTGTTCTACAAGAGAAATAAAAGGCAACAATTTTCATTTTGGTTAAAAATATGTAGTCAACATGACTACCACCAGTGTCTAGTGGTATTCATAAAAATACATGTCACTTTCTAGTACCAGCAAGCCTGCTATTAACATACAGTCGCCATAACTAACCATCCTTCAATGTGAGTGCTCTGTGATGTCATATACACACTTAAGGGTAGGGAGGGGTCAAATGGTGTGGTCTCTCATTAGCTTGTGGCAAAGTTATGATTAATTCAGTATCTGTCAGAGGGCAAATGAGATACCGTTACTGAAAGATAATGCAATATTTACAAAGGTCAGTAATGAAACTGGATAAGAGATCAAAGTGGTTTAACTTTCGTCAAAACCTGATCTTTAAAATAAACGGCACGTTTTGTTTTCACTGTGCAGGAAAAAATTAAGCGTTTACTGCAACCTGTGGCATCTTAGGAACAGAAATGAGGCTGCTTCTGAGTTTATAAGACAGCTGGGCGCAGATGGACCCACAATCGCTCTCACAACATTAAACACGGGTTCATACACCATATTCTCTGTGTCCACGCTGTAATAAACGCCACAGGCAGTACTGAGATAAGTCAAGCGGTACAACCCCCAACACACAGGTTTTATTAAATATAGACCTCTTTATTAAGTGACTGGGTACATGTTTGCCAATAATTCTTTATAGGGCCTTTTGATAAAATGCATTTATTTTTAATAATGTATTTTTATAAACACAGTGACGTTTAAAGTGGTCCTTGCTATTCAAAATGCTTAAAGTATGTTTGCTTCAAATCTAAAAATGTTAACAGATTTGTGGGAGTTTGTTTATAAAAATGATTTCAGTCTGTAATTAGTAAATAATTTCAGTATGAAAACCTCTGTATCCACAAACCACAGTATGAGTAACTAATATGACGTCTGCCAAGACATAACTAAAGTTCCCTATTTTAAAAAAATCAACCAAAAGAAGAGAAATCTGTGGAGATTTCTGTGAGGATAAAGAGACGGATCATTAAATGGATCACAAACCTCTGGTCGGACCCGCAGAAACGAAGCTTGGCAGCTTTATAATGCGTTTCCCCTGTGAGCCTTAAACTTATACATTATGCTTCTGAACAAAACAAAATCATTATATTTGTTAGCTAACATTGTTCTCAGTTCAGACCTGCACTTTTACCAGTTCCTTCCTTGTTATTGGTCAATTAAAAAAATAGGACACAGAACACAGAGTTAAGTGTTACAATGTGTGAGTAATACATGATTCACTCTAAGCTAAATAATAAATGCTGGTGTTTGAGCTTGCAGGTACTCTCAGTTTCTTTGCAGGTCTCTGGAAAACAATGCAAGTCAACTGCCGTATTAAAAGTCCAACGAATCACAATTAATCTACTTAAGATCGATTACAAGCTGTTTTACTCAACATTTGCATTTTTGTAATATTTTGCCGATGTTGGAATGACAACAGACACGGGCCCCTCGCCAGCAGCCACAGACCCTGGAGCCGATGTCCGAAATTAATGTTTTGCTGTCAAAGGCAGGTAAATAGAAAAACAGCACAGCATCTTGCATTACCCAGTCTCAGGAAAAGCTGCCTGCAACATTAAAATTAAAATGGACACGAATCGTGCATTAACAGGCTAAAAATGTTTTGCCACCATAATTGTTTTGTTTTCTAAATGAGAAAACTTGGAAAACGAACATAGCTCCTAAATCGCAACTTTTAAAACGAACAGTTCCTTCACATGCATTTAACAGTTATTACACTGTTTATTTGGTCTTTCTCACATATCACAGCAGTTTGGCTTATTGTTTCCTAAACCATTTACTAACTACAATCAACACAGGCTTTGATGCATGATTTTGGCTAATTCGCCAGAAACTCAAAGCTATGCTGTTTCCATGACATTTTAGGAAGTTAATCATTTTAGGAAGCTAATCATAGGAAGCTAATCGTAGGAAGCTAATCGTAGGAAGCAGGACGTGGCCATGACGCCAGAAACCAATCAGATCGCAGGAGCTCAATCTAACCCCATTCAAAATAATCAAGACCCAAATGTGAAACACAAACTAGCGCACAGGTAACTTTTGCAAGAAGCTTGATTACTCAACAGACGCCTGATGTGCATTTAGAAACAAAAATTAGACTTGCCCCGGGCTCTCGTCTACTGAGCCTGAATGAAGACTCTTTTTCTTAAAAAGATGAAATGATGAAACTTGTTTTACCTGCTCTGTGAGTATTTATTGTGCTTAAGGAACAAGAAAATGTAATCTTTGGATGTCATTACGAAATCCATCTTTGTATTTAGGAAAGCATTAAAAAAGGATGTTAAAAGGATGTTAGCATTAAAAAACATGTTTTACATCCAAGCACCATTACAGCCAGTACATTAGCTAAACTAACACTGAAGTACAGACTAAGGGAATAGATCAGGTGTTATGATACAGGAATCCTAACAGCTGAATTAAAACCACATTTAGTTGAGAAATATTCACGATTTAAATTTACATGGTCAGCAAAATCTGACTATTTCAAATCTCGCCCAGCCTTAGATAAGACACCGATTAAACTGGTTCTTCAAATCAGATATTTAGTCTAAGCCTTTAAGTTTGTTCTACAGACACAGAATTCAGATTATAACGCACATTATCATGCACTGACCTTTAGTCAACAGTCAAAGCCAAGTCAATAAAGTCAATTAAACCCTATTTACTTTCTTAATGCATGTTCCTCACCCTATTGTAAATGACCACTTTTTTGTGTGACATACAGGTTTACTCAGAAATACGCCTCAGCGCAGAAGTTAAATGGGTTGCAAATTATGGTTCAACTAAATGTTATTAAACAGCAAATTATTAAACACTTCAGAAACTGCAGCAATCATTAAAGCACAACAGGAAAATCTACGCTTGCAATATCTGCAAAAAACATGCTATTTTTCACAATATATTTACATAATATTTTTAGATGTACCCACACAGTTTTGAAGTTATGAAGCAGGATGCTGGTGTAAGCTTGAAATACGAGTTGAAGTTACAGTTTCGTCTGAAGCCTTTGACCCCCTCTGGTGAGACAAATGAAGTGTGATTGGGCAATTACAACTCGATTTCTCTGAAGTTTACTGACAGACGCTGTCATAACTGTGACATCAAAGCAGAAAGACATCCCAGCACAGTCCTACAGCACCACAACTCGCTTCCATTAAAGCACAGGCATAAATAAACAGCTGCTCTGACCCGGTAATTCATGCAATTCATATATAACCATTAACTGCTTTTATTATTCAGAAACTCATCTTTTAATTGTCCAATACATGACGGTAATTGAATATATCAGTTCCTCATTATCAGGATAAGACTGCTTCATCTTTTAAGTCGACACAGACAAGATTTGGATGAGACGTGTGCTTAGATCTTGCTTCCCAGTGTAACAACAATTCTTACCAGATACCATCTAAATAATTCACCAACCTGCACTGAGAGAAAGGGTTCACAGTTTTCCCTGTTTGCCAATGATATTAAATAGTTTTACTTTCTCTATTACATTTGACTGTCACTGCCATTTAGGTCATTGTATCTCCTTGCACGCAAATTGAATCCCAGGCCAAATTTCTCTGCAAGGCAGTCATTTCCAGACACATATTATGCTGGTTGAAAGTCTTGTCACATGCTGAAAGTAATCACTACATGAAGGCACAGGACCATAAACCATTCGGCCAATCATTGCTTTCGGCCCGAATGCAAACATAGGGCATTCAACTTTCCTGCCAAACTATGTGTTTGCATACCTCCACGCACAGGCTTTGGAAAGCGCTTTAAATGGAGGGTGAGACCTTATGCTTTCTCCAAAACTGCCTATATTAAAACCCTATTTTTAAAATAAACAATACTTAGATGTGCTTTTCTAAGATATCCAAGTAGCTTTCCTTCCCTTATAGTATTGCACTAGTCTCCATCTTCCACCATGCATGCATTATTGACCACTGCTAATAACCACTGCACTGACTAAGAGGCATTGACCTTATCCCAGACACATGCTTATAAACAAGCATCTATTCTAACTCAACACTTCCCATCAAATGGTGTTAATGTACGAACCCTTTAAGAATCGGTGCAATTGTTCAAAAACACCGTTTCAGAAAAACAAAGTCCTCAATTCACAGCCATCACAATCTCCACCTGCAATTCTGTCCATCTTGCCCAGTCATTGTTGCTATTGGAGGAAACTGGGGATAATGCAACAAGGTTTCCGCGAATATAAACGATATGACAGCGACGCTGTGCACTGCGATGTAGTGCGACTCACCAAGTCTGCCATCGCGTCTTATATCGTGTTGTTGTTCTCGTAATAACACATAGGAAATACATCTCACGCTCAGTGACACTTGAATGCACGCGACCCAAACTTTTGAATGCAATGCAACACATGAAACCATCATTCGTGGTCTATTATTAATAGTTTAATTTGTGTTTATTCTTCATGTCATTAAGAGGACAAACCCGACCTGTCAGTTCCTGCTTCTATAACCTGTTTTTCTCATCTGTGCATGAACAAAATGGGATTTATTTAACCTTTCGGCACCTGAATATCGTTACTTTATGATAAACGATCAGAAGAAGCCTCCGATCGCGGTGTGTTTCAGGTAGAAAGACAGTAACTTCCGCAATGCTGCTGAATTCATGCGTCTCTCGGTATCTTTACCGGCAGGATTAAAGCCACACATGCAAATCATAAAACCTTTCAAAACTGCGATCAATGCATCTAAATCGTACCGACCTAATGCCACCTCACAGGCTTTACGCAGCTGCGAATGATGAGCCTTTTTCACCTCCTTGTCGGCCAAGATCTTCTCCAAAGCTCTGGTTAAAAACATGTTTTTCGTCCTTTTGCCTTCATACATGACGCGTTGCAACGGGGCGAGGAGGACCTGTCCCAACGGCGGCTGGATCTGCGATGACTAGATATTCCCGTACAATTGTGTTTTTCTCCAGCGGATGGTGCCCTCAGTAGAGAAACATAAATAAAGCCAGAAGGTGGAGTAAATCCCTCAGTTTTCCATCAGCGACCTGCTGCCTGCGCCATGTTGGGAGGAAATGACGTCACGCTTATAGAAACGGCCGCAGTGAGGCACGACGTGAGAGTGAGAATATGAGAAATATCAATAAAATATACATTTGAAGAAATAAATCAATCAAACTGCCTAAAACAGTCATTTGTATAGTAAAAAGAAATAATAATAGGTCGTGTGTGTAAATGAAAACAGTCAATGGGTAAAAGACCATAAAATACATACTTTTTGTATGTAATATGTCATAAAAATGTTGTATGTTGTAAAAATATGTTATTGAGCAAGTACATGACAGTCTGCATTACAGTAAACAAGCACAGTTTGTTTTAACACTCACACACATGAGTTCCTCGCAGGTTTTCACAAGATTCAATTGCATTATACACAAAGAAAAGAGAAGTTGACAAAGGTTGACCCCAAACCAGTTTTTTCCCCTTAAACCAAACTGCCTGCAACAAAATATATAGCATGGAATGGATGAATAAAGCATGCCCACTACAAAACTAAACGTATGTAGCCACCCAACACCACCAATATAATCTATTTCAACTGGTTGTATGTAGCAAACCACACATTGTGTAATATTAAGTAAAAATGTTTTATACATTTCATCAATAATGAAACTCACTTGTTGGAAAAATATACAGACATAGAAATAAGTTTTATAGTTTATATAAGTTTATATAAATTTAAATAAACATAATGCTTTGTATTGCTTAATTCTATACCTATATATATTGTAATAATGTTATATTACAATAAAATATCATTTTAACATCACGCCCTGTCCAATAAAACAAGCGTATACATAATTTGACTGGCAGGTAGGACATCCTATCATTGCATTTGGACCTAATGCAATGATTGGAAAACATTTTACAAACTAACATTTTATGGTCCTGTGCCTTTCACAGAAGATATCAACATATGTATTCAAATACAAATATATGTAAAATGTGCATATAGCACTTTACTTAGTAATTTCAGGCTATTATTATATAAAAAGACTTGCAACCAATATAACAAAAACTGTGTCTGGAAAAATCTACCCTGCCTTTAATATACATGTTAATTCAACTACTTCATAAATAAATAAAAACAACATACAGGCACATTTGAAAATAACAAGAGCTTATGGCTTATAAAAAGAAAGTCAGATGATAAGAAAGTTGAAGTGAAAAAGTCTCATTTGGTACATTTCTTCAGCAGGCTTGAGGCGATGATCTTCACTGCTCTCATGGTCTCTGTGCAGGTAGGTTTGATGAGTTTTTCCGGCAAGAGGAAGCCGTAGAAACCCGTGTCACGCAGCTCAAAAGCAAAGGCATATGGAATCCCATTGTTATAGGCCCAGTCTATGGAGCTGCCGGAACTCACATCTGTACGTTTAAGGAAACACATTACATCATACCGGAAAATTTGACCAGGAACAGCCATAAGATAGTAAACAGTTACAGGAGGCTAACCGAGAGAGCTGAGGAGAGCTGATGACTCATAATGCAGTAGTTTTGTGTCATTGATTAAAGGAAAGACCCCATGACTGACTTACACAGTGTTGTGGAGGCAGGGCCGTATCTGTATCTCACTCCATATGCTGAGTATAAAGCACTCACTGCGTTCTGGGCAGCTGACTCCTGTGGAGAACAAAAGGTATTGAAGCCATTATGTGGTGGTTTAAGAAGTGGTCCAGTCGATCAACACTAACAAGTGTGCTCAAAAGATATATAAGTGGAATGCAATGCATTGAGACGAGACCAGAGAAGAATACCGGACTCATTGTGTATTCTTAATAAACTCTTTTGCTCTCTTGTAGACAATACGACACATACTGATCAATATGTGTACATATAGCTCATACATATAGCTTGATGTATGCAACATAATGCATATGTGAATGCAATCTATATTTCAAATGCATAAATGTATATATTAAATATTCAAGATTCTTAATGTTTTTTATCTTGTACAATGTTTTTATACGGCGTTATGTTTCTTTGTAATTTTGTACACATACTCTGTAGTATTTCAACAATATTCTCTGAAGAAGAAACAATACGTCACCTTATTTATCTATAATGTTTTACATTCTAAATCTAGAACAAACTCATCTACACTCACCACACAGTTAAAGTTCGGAATAGTGGCATATTTGTAGGAATACGGATAGAGAAGCATTTGAGCGTAGGCGTGAATGGAGATGTAGGCTTTGATGTGTTTCCTGTGTTTGCGTAGAAACTTGGCGACGGACTTGACCTCCGGTTCTGATTCAGGAAACGGGCCGCAGTATGTGTCATCACAGGGATGCTGGGATGCCCCCTCATCTAGCAGAAAAAACAAAAGTGTCTTGCATCCCCATGGACAAATTATTTATTATCCCCATATTAATTAATAAATATTAATGCTTTTAAATTAATAAACATACCACACCATTTGACTTTCCAATTCCGGTTGGCATCCACCCCCCTGCAGTGGTACTTTGGAATCTTTGACCGTGTTTTCCGCCAAAATCGGTCCTGACAGAGCAAAACAAGATATCTGTTATTCCTCTGTTATTTTTAAGAGCCTTATAACATTTATTAATAGTAAACAGACAAGCTATGTTTGTCATGTTATGTTTAAAACTAAATCTCAGCAAGCAGGGAACAACTTTGATGGCTAATGTTTTCCAAAACAACTATCCACAACATTTTTGCAGTGGTGTTAGTAGAACATTTAAAAAAACAAAAACATAACATTTTAAACATTCACAACTTTTAAAACAACAATTGCAATATATGTTACTAATGCAAACGTTATGGGAACGCTCTTACATCCTAAAATGGTTAGCTGGGATAAAACTGCATGCAGTAATTCAACCACTAAGTTCCCCTCAGCGTTCATTGAGAACTTCACATATGACAAACAGATCATTACCGTCTTCCAGCTGTAATGATAACCATCAACATTGAAGACAGGCATGATGTAGAAACTGAGCTGATTCATCAGTTTCCTCATGCTGGAGTCGTGCTGATAGGAGTTCAGTGCCTGTGATCACAGTGAGGGAGATTTCAACAGAATCATCTAGTTCTGTGCAAGACACAGCTGTGTAAAAGCTTGGTGACGTGAATTTTCTCCTATCTTTAAAAGACTTGAGGATCATAAATATTAGTAACATTGCAGTGGTTTAATAACAATTACCATAACAGAGATACAAAATTATATGTGTAAAGCTCAGTGACTCGAGTACAAAGTGAAAGTGAAAATATAAAAGTGATGGGTGAGGAAAACCATGGACCCTATAATGAGGTTAATGTCATTTTAACCAGCTCTTAGTTCGTGTTATACTGAACGTCTGCCACACTGTGGCATATTGAGGATATTGCAACAGATCTGCACCTCTGTTTATCTCCCTAAACTACATTAAAACCATTTTACCTCTTTCACGAACCACTGGCAAAAAGCTGGACCGATCCATTCTCGTGCATGCACTCCACAGTCTATCCACACAGCTTTCCTAAAGCGGCGTGTTTTCTTTCCTAACTGACAGAAGAGACGCCTGGTAGGTCCAGCACAATGTCTACTACTGAGATTTTTACATTAAAGGTGTCTCCCTTCATACTTTACCTGGAGCACATAGAGGGGGCGTCTCTCATAGGACTGTCCAATAGGAAACATGTCCACGAGATGTGTGTGTGTCCTGTTCATCTCAAACATCCAATTCTGGATCTGTGAAAAAGAAAATGAAGGAAGAACAATTTCTGTAAGATAAACACACTGGTGTATTAAAACCTAGAACGAACTAATAGAGATTGTGACAAGCTGTATTGTGTAGTATTTACTTTTAAAAATGTTTATTGTGTCTTGATTGGCTTTTCTTAAGATCCTTGTTTATGAGAAAACCTCAAGATTTCAAATATTTAATGATGCATTTATGGTATTGTTGTGTGACAGCTTACTAAAGATATTATACCAGTACAAATTAATAATCCAGCCCTCATCTGATTTAAAGGGTTTCCTATTCATTAAATGATTAAGTCACAGAGCAGGAGATGTTGGAGATCTGTGTGTTCAGATGATGTTGCCTCATGGTCCAAGAGTCAGAAGAACTGTGAGGTCTAATGATGGGTTAGGACGCTGCTGAACAAAACCTCCCAGAATTCTGTGTTTCCTAAGAGTAAATGTGCATTTTGTCTAAAGTGGTTTGCAATTTTCTTAAAAGCAAATTTAGCTCTTAAGCAGAAAGTTCTGGTAGCTGCACAAATGAACAGTTTAATGCTTTTAGAAGCTTTTATTGTGATACTTTTCTTACAGTGTTGCAATTCTTTTTATCCCTGTTTAAATCTTTTGTAAGGTTTCCTTTTCTGAAAACATTTACATTTCCAAAGCCTTGACTGTTCAGGAAATTGTAAACAGAGCATTTCCGTGACTACCGACCAGTCTCACATGGCAACATTGGCTTAACCAATGGTGTGAGATTGAGACAGGACATTTAACATTAGGATTTTAAATGCATTCAATGCATACATTTATAGAACATGCCTTTAGCTCAATGACATAGTCACCTCTTCCAAAGGATGGTAAACTTCATAGTCATACTGGAAGTCTGATCGGCGCTTCCTGGAGGAGCGGTATCCTGTCTGTTTCTCAATTTCTGTTTGGAGATTTGAAATACTCACCCTGTGGGAAAACTTAAGTGTCAACGATAAAACACACTGAAGGCGCATGTTGCAACAGTTTTGTTTAAGGATTGAAGATAAAAATGACCTTCAATCCTAATCAATATTCAAATCAAAATTCTAGAACCTTCTTCATATTCAAACCAAAGTCATTGGGATTTGAGGAGATGCTTGTTCCTGAGATGTTTGTCCTACAAGACTAGAGAAGGTTTGCACTAATTCAAGTCCATAGGCAGAAGAAAAACATACTCATAGTGGATGTGGGCCTGGTGAAGATGTCTTCTCAGCCACTGTGTCTTGTTCCATCCCACATGAACATCTACTGAGCTGTTCTCACGAATCAGAGACGCGCTGTTGGGCTGCCAAAGGTCCACCTGCAGAGAATCACGCTGCCTGTCAGATAATTGGATTATATGGTTTAATTACATCTGCCTAATTCTACAAGCATTTACAGATACAGACTTATAAAGCCAACAGGATCACAGCATTTGACTGAAATAATCTGTTTCTGTGCGTGAATCCACAAAAGCACATTATAATACCAGTATATGCTGGGGTTTGTAGTAGCCCAGATAGCTCTCCTTTAAACCTGACCTCTGATCTGCATCATCTGTTGCTATGT
This sequence comes from Yasuhikotakia modesta, assembly GCA_036877545.1. Lineage (NCBI taxonomy): Eukaryota > Metazoa > Chordata > Actinopteri > Cypriniformes > Botiidae > Yasuhikotakia > Yasuhikotakia modesta. Next base: position 7,603 of record JBAJNP010001086.1, on the reverse strand, counting down.
ATGGTTGCCAAATCACCACAATGTTGACTTTGGCTAACAACCGGTCCATTTAATAGGAAAACAAAGACTATAGTTATTCAAACAGCCATCTCTGCACAGCAGCAGATGTAAAGAATAAATTACACTTGTTTACTGCAAGTTTTATTTCCAAACTCTAGAGTGTGGTATTTCAGTCTCTACTGGACCTTCAGATGATGCACCAAAACAATAGTTTTCAATTCACATTTATTTGTATAGCGCTGCTCAAAATACATATAATTTCACAGTTGCAAAGGTGCAAATGCATGTTGTATATGGCCAGAAGATTGTGTTGTTAGAAAGTGGTGTGTGTGTGTGTGTGTGTGTGAAACATTGACATTGAAGAAACTGATATAGGAGCAACTCATAATTTCTCATAACTTTCATCTTTCATTATGTTTCTGTTTTGGAACGTTTTACACAGTGTGCGTTTATACATAGATTGATAAAAGATAGAACAAAACAAACTTACGGTTATGTTTTTAAAAAGATGTTTGAGGGCTTGAACTTCGGTGTCGCTTGTAGGGATTATTCTGAACACTTGATCGCTGCCGAAATAAATATTACAATCACTCTACAGGAGAAAAGCTAGGTTCCAACACGAGAACAAAACAGTTGTACAAACAACCATTTAAATTTACATTTTAAGTTTACATTTATGTATGTTGCACATGCTTTAATCTGAAGCATCACATTCAAGATATATGTTAGGACACAGGATAAAGAATCTCCTATGTTAAAATAACTACACCATGAAAATGTAAGGAATTAACAGGAATTACCTCATGTGTCCAGAGCATTTATCATTAGTTATTAATGTAAATGTTTCCAGCTGCAGTAAAACTATCAGGTGACAGCTGCTTATTTTTTTTTACAAATCTCCTCTACAAAATGTGTTTCCTATGATTCAAAACCCACCACAGATCATCACATCATTAAAAGCAGTCTGCTGTTTTTTGGATGTAGGTGATGCAAATGTCCCAGGTACATTTTTGTGGTGTAATTGTGTGAGCGTGCCATACCACAGACACAAGAATCTCAACCCACTAATAGTAAAATCAAAGGAAATTATGCTCAGTGCCACACCTGTAATGACAAACTGGTATTTTAAGTCTTGGATGGTATTTCCCACAGAATCTTTATTGTGTGAAGTCATGCAATATCTACTCATCCATCTGTTCACACAAATAAACCCTCTCCTCTCTGCTCCAAACTCAAATTCAGCTTACAGCAAAATGTACATACTATTGGACTTATTATATACCACAGGAAGGATTGTAAACTCATTGTAAAATACATATTTTTCTTCTTTACTTTAAAGTTATCGTGTGTTTTCATGATAAGTTACTGCAGTAGGTGTCGCTCTGCTTGCATTGTGTTGTTATTATTAAAATAATCATTCAACAGAACGACAGGTTCGCCAATCGAGCATCGAGTCAATCGATCACTGCGCACTATAGACTCACAACGACCCCAAACTTCACGTGTCAATGAATGAATGAAACACTTACCCGACATAACGGTTGTTGTAAAGAAAAGCCCCAGCAAGAGATACTGCGGTACTCAAAATAAAAACACACCCGACTATTACAGTTTTGCCTAAGCTTTTGATTTTCAATGCCATGTTATTATTTCAACATATGCAATGATACTGTAACGGTGTATTATAGGCTGCGCTTTGCATATGTACAGCCAACAGATGTAATCGCTTTTCCAATCTGTGTATCCGCTCCTAATGTGAAATCATTCATGTGGGAATTCGGGTGGTATCCCGAGTCTTTTAAAGTGTTTTTGGAAGTGTGATCACGTGGGTCTGGGTGTCAAAGGGGTTGGGAACGGCATCCCTGTTTGGAGTGAGTTCAGAAGCGTTCAAACAGGGATTCAGCGGTGCAGTTTATTAAGAGAACGGATGTCATGAATATTGTGTTTTAATTGTCTCTTTTATAATGTGAGATATTCGTTTACAGACTACAAAGTATGTTCTTGACAAATAAATGCACTACAGTGTATTCTCAAGGTGTACATTTTATCAATACATATGTTCAGTGGGATTTAAACCCACAACCTTGGCACTGCTAACACAATGCTCTACCAGTTACAGGAACAGTTGGACCAGTGGGCAGAAATGAATCCATAAAGACCAACACAATTTGACATGTCATTCATGTTAACAGTGTGGTTAAGCAATTTTTTTCATTTGTTTCTTATTCATTTTGTTGTTGTGTTTTTTGGGGTTACAGACATGGGTTTATTTAAGATCGTAAGTAACATTTGTTGTACCTGCAGCATTACTCCATGGGATTCTGTATGTGTCGTTCTGTACTGCGGTTGAAGGTTTTTAACTAGCAGGCTTTGTAATTGCATGGCAGCACATTTTTCAAATGCTTCCCTGTGTCAACACTCCACCACCTGTTTTACACCCAATTACTGCGCAACAAATTACCCTCACAGACAGGCACTGACAGGAAAGCTGATCTTGGAGAAATGGATCCAGTGCGGAAAATAAAGACCTTGGAGAAGAACTCCCTGGGAACCTGGTGTGCTGAAATAGAATAATTGCATAAAACGAGCTTAAAACTGTTATTGTCAGTCTTAGGAGAGGCTGTGCTGTGTTGTGATTATATTGTTGAGCTTGGTACAGATAGCAGACAAATAAAATTATTAAAAATCACGTCATTTTTAATGAAGTAATATAGTAGATTTAACAAACATAAATACAACAAAGATATAAATAATCTATGATGGCTGTACATTGCTACAGATTTTTCTGAACGAAGCTATTAACAAACAGCATCCAGGACTGACTGTTCTACCAGACTATTCCCTGCACCACTATTAAACATCAGTTCTGTAAAATTTTAGGTTGTAGGAACGTTTCCCTGACGTTTCCATTAGTAACAAAAATGTTCAAAATGATATTTGCTCTTTTGAATGTTCTAGGAACATATTAAATGTCAATTTTTTTAATCGATTTGAACATTCCAGTAAAAATGGAAGAATAACAGATAGATAGATTAAACTAAAAACATCTAAAGCTAGTGCAAGAATGTTTTTGATAACTTTAAGATTATGTAAAGTTATGTTAGCCAACATTGTGAGAAAGTTCCTTGTTAGATGGAAATGTACTCATTTGCACTACAAGAAGCAATCTGGGGTTCAAACACTTGATCTAGTGTTGTTAGCTACAGGAAATATAAGTTTAGCTACAGGAACTAGGAACTTTTAATTCTTGTCCCTTTATTCCTCTTTGGAAGATACAGTAACACACATGTTTCACAGACTACCACCCATAAAGACCTTAAATCTTCATACTTTTATTGCCTGCCATATATATATCAGTCACAGTGAGTGTGTGAAGATATTATGTAATAGAAACCAGCATGTAAAGCCCTGGTGCTAAAAGGGATGGGATAAGCCATGGGAAAGAATGAATGCTTCTCAAACAGCTCTGATGGGATGACATCATAGCTGTGAGGAACAGAGATGTCATCCATGCTTCCTGATTTATGGAAGATTTGGCTTTGTTATAGGGCTGCACATTTTCTTCCCCAGGATCTGTGTCCTATTAATCTTGAGAGAGAGAACGAGGGAGAGAGATAGAGAGAGATGGTTTGAGGAGAAGATAATGGATCAGAATTTAAACTCTTCAGCACCGAACCAACACAAAATTACCCGTGGAGAAGACAGATGATTTAGTTCCTATAGGACAGTTCCTCCCACTATTCTGGCTAGTATTTGTCAGTCTAGTGGAGACAGATCTTCTGTCATTATCTGCAGCTGACTATCAGAAGATGAAAGTATCTGCTGACCTCAAACTGTTTCAGACACCAAATACTTCTTCTGGCTCTTTACAAGAACCAAATGTAAAATGTTCTCTATGATAGTTTACAGACATGATGTTATTTTGTTTTCACAGTGCATCCAGTGTTAGGTGGCTATTTTTTTTTATAATACTGAGATTTTTTAGGGATTATAGTATGGCTGGTTTGGGTGAAGGATGCTTTTCTTTTACGTAATTGGACATGAAATTCCATCTGGCAGATGATAAAACATGTCCCAGAGACCGGAATGTCAAACCGACCTGACATGTGCTGTTTTGACATTCCTTCAGGAATTGTTAAAAGTTTCTGAAAGTTTTGAAAATCTTTTTGCAGATTTTAGAAGGAATCGGTGATAATTTTGTGTGTGCTTTTGGAAAAATGGGTGCAGATTCAACAAGACAAATTTTGTTTATACTTCATTCTTGCATATTTATGTAATGTATTATTGTTGTAAAGGTTTTACATCAAAGGCGGTTGGAAATAAAGAAAAATTCGTTTATAAACATTTGGGTTTATTGCAGTATATTTTATAAATAAAAGTCACTGACTGCTGTAGGCATGCATGCGTTTCAGGGATGAATTTCTGACTGTTGGTTTTGGCCTCCATACAGGTGTATGAAATCCATACAGGTGTATGAAAATATTCATTGAGGTTGGGTGTGAAAAGATGTTTGGAGTGCGTGTAGGTGTGATTGAATTTGTTTTGAATGGGAACTATAGAAACCATATTTGGTTTTTATTTCAGACACCTGTAATGGGTTCTGAAAGTGATTCTGAGCTATAAACAGACTCTTCAAAGATTTAACTTACACTTACTAACCGCAGGGAAAATGAAGGAATGAAATGTTCCATGACTTACAAGTATGTAAGTAATATTTACTAAAACCTTCAACTGTCAGAAATGAGCATTTCATGCTATGCTAATGCAAATCAACCATGTACTGTAATGCCAAAATTGGCATTATGTTTATTTAAAAGGATCTAAATAAAATACAGGACATTCATTTCTTTACAGTGTTTGTTATAGACAAAATGTAGTGCCTTACAAACAGATTCCTGCCCTGGATTTTAAGAGTGAAATAAACTGAGAAAGATCATTTAAAGAAACATGCGCACATTTCCATAGAACATAATCTTTGATGGATGTGAAAATGTGTTTAAAAGTGTTCCCTTCAGTTCTCGTGCTCTCTAACGTTCAGGTATTTCAGGTTTCCAGGGAACAAAAAGGATGAAGTAAATTTAAAAGAAAGAACATGCTTTACATAATGTAAAATGTTTTACATAAAGTAATTTGTTTACTTCAAATTACTTGAAACTAAAACACAATGAAGTACCTAAAGCTGGAACAGATTTCTATGAAGAATGATTCGCAGTACCTGTCTGTGTTAAAAAAACAGCTATTTTTCCGTTTTAATCCGTAGAGCTTTCAAAAATAACAGCTTTCCACAAACAACAAATTTAATTTTAGTCAGACAACAAAAAAACATATCTGTAATTCAATGAAAACTAACAAGTCCACTTGAGTTACTACAACAAAATCACAGGCCTTTGAAGCTGTTTTTGTGCAGACCTCCTATAGATGAAATCATGCTTTTACTTTATAAGATTTCAACCAAATGTAAATGCTTTTCAATATTCAATATAGTTGTAAGAACATGTGCAGCTATCACAGATGCAACTCAATGAAATCTGTATTAATCTGCCATCTACTGGTCCAAATATATGATTTACAGTAAGTAATTATACTTATAGACCATGTAACTATACTAAGCCACACTGTGTACAAGAATGCCTTACATTTAAATATTTACCACTTACTTTTTACTATATTTCTGGTGTTTTGTAAACTGTTTCAATGTTATTTTATATAACATATGTTATATAACAGGTGTTTTAGCAGAATCACAGATGTCTTTTGTTTATCAACTACAGACCTTATCCCAAACATACAAACACTTTTAATTTCTTTACTTTCTCCATTTGTTTAATATGCTGCAACCGAGTATATTTTTAGAAATACAGATTAAAAATAAGCATTAAAAATAGTTAGATAGTGATATATAGTGATAGTTTATATACAAAGTACGGGGACGCCACGTATCACTAAAATGAACCGGTTTCATTAAATGACGTCATCATTGATCGTGACGTCAACGGAAGTGCTTCCAATCACGTGTTTGGAGCAAACTGGTTTATAAGACACTTCCCAACTTGTTAAAGCGTTAACGTGTACAGGTGGCATGGCAGACCGTCTTCTCCTAAAAATCTCAAATATCCAAATATCCATGAAAATACGGATCCGGTCCATGCAATGAGGATAAACGTGGTTTTGGGCGGTGAACTAGTGCTTGACTCGTGATGCAAAATTCAAGAGACATAGATCATGATAATATGGTAACTTATATATTTATTTGTTTTTATGTTTTGTGTGGTTAAGAATTAGGGACTGTTTTGGGCCACGTACAGCTTGAATCCTGGTTACCGGAGTGTGGCGTCTCCTGTAGTTCATACGTTTAAACACTAGAGGGCGGAATTTGATCGCAACGCTTTAAAACGTCAAATATGTCAATGTAGCTCAATGTAGTTGAAAGTTTAAAACTCTATAGCTATTACATTATTTATTGTGATCTCTGAGAGTCAATAAGTGCACAAGATGCTCTACTGTAGTTTTAAACGCAAAGGACACTCACTGGACACTCACTGTGGTCACTGGATATAGAGCTTTTAAACAATCAATGTAGTTTTCCATTTTTTTCCCAAAAAATGTAGTTTTCCATTTAGTTGTTAGTTTCATATTGAGTATGGATAGCATTTTAGACTTAAAATGTACTGTAGCTGGTCCCTGGTATTGCATGGTGTGAATAAAGCAGAAGAGAAGAGAAGATGCACAAACTAATACAGTTTCTGCACTGAAGGTTTCGTTTTGTAAACACATCTGTCAAATGCATCAACTTAAATTGAAAAACAACAATTCAGGGGCCTACAGGAGACCACAAATAAATTTCACTTTCATCTGCTTTTTTCTTTTACTTATTTACTTTCTGTTTTTCGTTCTTTCTATTCAACAATTTCGGGGAAAGCAGGACACTTCACATTTCTTTCTTTTTCGTTATTTCTTTCTCTCTCTCTCTCTCTCTCTCTCTCTCTCTCTCTCTCTCTTCTTTTGCAATTCAGTCACAGCTTATTACATAACTAACACAAGTATCCCCCCAGTGCCATTCAGCTGTATAAAGTAATGTGACTAATATTGGAGGCTGGGAAAGTCTTGTATTGTAATGACCCCCAATGTCATCAGTATTTCCCCACTGCTGAATTCCCAGCCATTTATTTCCTGTCCGGTCCTTGCTGGCGGGAGGCTGGATTTAGTATGAAGCTCCTTAGAGTCACATGGACCAAAGTTTGGATTGATTTCCAGAACTATCCTTACATGTTTGTGGGCTTGTAGAGTAGTGCTGAAATTCCTGCATCCGATTGTTTGTGAATCGCTCCTCTGAAGTGAAACGATGCTTTCCATCACGTTTCAACCCTCCAGTAAGCGTCGGTTCTGTTAAACTCCTGTTTTGTAACTTTGCAAGACTTTTAAAGAAGACGTTTAAAATGACAGAGGAAAGCAAAGGGGAACATAGAGCCGAAAGTGGGAAAGATTTAGAGAAACAGCTGCGATTGCGAGTTTGCGTTTTGAACGAACTTCTGAAGACTGAACGGGATTATGTTGGAACGCTGGACTTTCTTTCGGTGAGTGAAACGCGAATGGTGCATCTTTT